>OY744475.1:103372312-103624102 GCA_963556175.1 Tipula confusa
ACAAACAAATTCTCAACATGAAATGTCAAACATTTTAAAATTTACTTGTTTCAACATAAAAAAAAAAATACGCACAGCGCCGCACACAACTGCTCACCAAAAATTAGGTAATCATAATACCAAATTATGAGTTAGGTGAAACTTTTAGGTGAGGTGAGGTGAAGTGAACTGTACGGTGAGGTGAGAACCATAATAGGGGTATAAATAAACAAATTTAAATCGAATACGGAAACAATTCTGTTACAAATCGGGTCTGACATACCAAAGTTCGTCCCATGGAAGGGCAAATAGATCACAAAGGCCTAAATAACACAGTACCACATACTTTGGCGCATTTATCTCTCGAGGAAGTCACCTTAAGACAAACAACAAAAATCGCTTCTAAATTGATTCTATATATGCAAGAGGAATTTTTACAGTACGGATTTCAGAAAATGGATGCATTCCAAGTACGGACGATCAAATGATACGAATAGGACTTAACGATCGTCTGAAAATATAATAGTTCTGTGGAAAATACAAATGACATCATACTCATATTTTAACAACAGGTAAGTAGATTTAATGAAAGCTAGAATAAACAGATTGCCATCCTTTCTTAATTTAAGGCGGCCATTAACTGGGCTTATAAACTTATAACAATTATAACCGGTTAGGGTCAGAGTAGATGTTGTTACAACATCGGAAAGTCGAAAGATTGCGACAAATTTTAGAACTCTGCACGAACTCACAAACTAGAAATATGAGATTATATGAAATATTTTAAATTAAAAAAACAAATTTGTATGTATACTTTAAAATTAATTTATTGTATTTTTATTTTTTCTGATTTTTTTTTTGTTACAAATACTAGTTAATTACAGTTTTATCTTCCTAAAATAATTTAAGTTTTTTTTTGTTTTTCATTTATATTTACACAAAAATAGTTTTCTTTATTTTTATATAGGGACTTCCGAAAATTTAGATTATCATCTTTAGAATTTTTGCATTGCAATATATGTGTATTACAACATAACGTACATTTATGTTATATTTAAAACATCAATATTTTTTTGTTGTATTTTATAAATTTTTTAATGTTTTTAGTAAAATATTTTTTATTGTATTGTATAGGCAGTTTAATTGTTAATTTATTGATTTTTTTTTTTAGTTTTATAACACTCGATTACATTATTTTAGTCTTTATCGGTTAACATTAAACTGTTATTATTTTATTAAATTATTATGACATTATTTTTGTTTAAATTAGTATGATGTATAGTATTTCAATCACCTTAAGTATCAAAGTAAGAAAATCATACTCTACTAAATCGTTTCAATCGTTAATGGAAATTATAGGTAACGAGCATTTGCCCACTATTTTTCAAATCCATATAGCATTTTAACATTATATATTGCTCAAAAACTATTTCCTAAGTTTTTTGTTATTTTAGGTCGACAAATGATAAAAAAAAAATTAAAAATGTACAGAAATAAATTAACAAAATAAAATACAAAATAATAATTAATTAATATATCAGGCCCGTTGAATTTAATAGTTTTTTTATGTTTTTAACGTGTGTATAGTATAAATTCGACATTATATTTATGAATTAAATCCTTATCAAATTGATAATAACATATATGATATGATTTTAATGACAAAAATACTATTATTGCTGCCTTAATTATTATTATTTTACTATTCAAATATACATTATAAATTGGTCTAGAATGTAAAATTTTTTGGAAATCTTATATCGCATGATCCAAAATGATTTTGATGTGATTGGAATGTTTTTGTGTTTTCCAATAAATTTTACACAAGTTATAACTTAAAGTGATATTTATAATAATTATTATATGATTTGTAACAATTAAGTGCAAATTAAATTTTCGGTTTTACAAGGTACATGTACATAATATTTAAACGAAAATATTTCTAAATTTTAGCTTAAATTAGAAATGATAGATAGAGTGTGAAAGAGAGAGTGATGGTTTTTTTTTCAGTTTTATAAAAGTACAAATTTATTATTTAATTACGCATAGTGAGTTGTGTACGTTGGCGTGAACATACAATATAATATATGTGTAAATGCAAATATAATATTAAACAAATATAAAATAGCATTTAGCTGCCTACATTTTTACCTTTTACATTATTAACTATTTAGGAACAAATTTATGTTTTTAAATAATTTAATATGGGTTTGGAGTATATGCTCGACGTGTAGTAGAAGATATTGTGTAGCAACGGATGAATATATATCATCGACCTAACTGTGAATTAACGTGTATGATTTTTCAAAATTTCACTGTGAATAACGTAAATTGTTTCAAAATTATTTAAAAAATGGGCAATGCTTTAATACACCAAAGATCAAAGGGGTGGATAGCAAAGTAAGAGGTATTGGGGCCGTCATGTTTTTAAAAAATCTAAAATCTTTCAGAATCAAAAGTGTGATAGGTCCTCTGAAAATCTAATGCAGAACAATTTTTGGTCAGATATATTTTGGGACCAGAAAAAAGTGTACATGCTACGCCTTGCAAAAATTGTTCGATAACTAGAAAAACTCTCGCTAAACAATATTGTTTTACTGAATGATAATAAAAAATTTTAAGTATGCCAAAAATATGCTTTGGGTTCTTTGGTTTGAAAGATATTATAATCCGAAATTGCTTCTAAAAAGATCTTGATGACATACATATTTCTAAGCTTTTTTCTAATGAGCACAGAGAACTAACCAACTACATTTCAAACCAGTATTTCGTAATAATAAAGGTTCGTTTTTTTAGAGAACCAAAAAAGTGTTCAGAATTTTGAAAGATTTTCAACAGCCCAGAAAATGCTAGTGCGATGAAAGTTGCAATTTTGAAACAGGCAATACATCAGAAAACGGTACATGCATATTTTCCAAAAGGAAAAGGCTAAATAAGGAAAAGCTAGTGGCAAACAACGGGGTTAACGAGGCAAATGAATGTGTATACCTTCCACCGAGTTAAACAAGATTGATTGTAATAGTTTCAGACGAAATTTCCATCCGACTCATCCAACTTATTACTTTTATTATTTATCAGACCGACATGAATACACATCATCTGATTTTATTTCCAATTCGATAGTCGGCCTGATCATGTTTAGCGCCTGTTATGAATATAAACTTGCATGAACTAATCATTGCTATTTGCTACTAATTGTGTTAAATTAGACGCTACTAAACAATACGGTATTTCTCCAAAATGTCTGAAAATTTCGGTCATTGATGTTTATATTCTGTACTATTTTAACATTATACTTAAAACGTCAATATATCTCTCTAACCATAAAATTGCAAAAGTGATACAGAAAGCGAATGATGGCTGAAAGTGAGAGAATGTTGGCTGAAAGACAAGCAAAATCTGACGCAGCCTTGATAGCACTATAGACAGAAGGGTACAAAAAACACCAAAACTGGGAAATGCGAGAAATTTGACTTTCCAATTGTTGTACCAGTGATACACAATTATTTTTACATCTGAAGCGGCTACGAATTCAGCATCACAAAATGTGGGGTTGCTGACAGAGGAACTCTCTACAGCCGATTGTAAAAAGTTTCAGATGGCTGAAGATGTAGAAAGGGGCTGGTGACGATTATTCCGAATATGCGGCACAAGTGAATTTGATATGTGAAAAGTTCGATATGGCTAGATGGACATCTGTAATTTTAAAGTGTTGATATTTGTGCAAGGGCTCAATAAATCTCAAGATGCGCAGACTTTTGAGAAGCTGCTTATTAAGTTAAGCAGCCAAGAGATACAATACAACGTAACTAGAGCAGGTTCTGTTGTAAGTTCCAAGCTAATATTAAAAGGTGTCGTCAATATTACGAATATAGTAAAGCAGCCTCAAGTGAAGTGTTAGCAATGCCCCGGAACTCATAGAGGAACAGCAAAATGCAAAAGTCAGAACAGACACCTAAAATGCCAAAAGGGACGAACCACAAGCGAGATTTACAATTCGGAAGTATGATGCTATCACAAGGCAGGTTACTGGGAATCAGCGGCATTGGGTCGGGGCACCTAGACTGTAGATGCTTTTAGCGTCTCGAATCGGAATTTTGTCAAGTCAACAAGCGACAGCACGAAATTGAAATTGCAACTCGATTCCAAATCTAAATGGACGATTATTTCTGAACGTTTTGGGATGTGATTGGAAGCTCTAGATCTAAGAAACGTGCCCTTTGCGAGTTTGCATTAAAGTTGAAAAAAGATAAGCACGCGAATGAGCGAGGAAATCAAACAAAAATTTCCGGAGGTGAAGTCATTAACGATTTTATTGTTTGAGGGAGAGATGAGAAAGATTATCGAGACAATTTTTTCGAAGCAATGAAGCGCGTCCAAGATTATACAGTTTTCGATTTAAGCTCGATAAGTGTTTGTTTGACCAGCACGAGTTAGAGTTTTTGGGCCACATCGTTGGCGAAAATGGTTTACGATAAAACCCTCAAAAAGGGGAGCATTACAAGCTGGACAAAGCTGGAGCAATGCAATGTGCAGATGGATTTATAAAGCGAACCAATTTTCGTGAGTCCTTGATTTGGGAGCTGGTAATGGCGTAAAGAATGATGTTAAATTAACCGCGAAAGAGTTGGGAGAGCTTCGGCTGTAGAACAAATGGCATATAATAAAAAATAAAAATAAAAAAATCATTTTAAATGGCAGGCCTATAGATTTTTAAATGGCTGGTCTATAGATTTCTTTGATAGCGTAAAAAGTTTGGGCATTCATAGTCAGTTTAAATGTGGTAAACAAATCTCTTAACAAATCTGGAAAAATTCTAGAACAGCTTTAGAAAATACTTGTTGCTGAAAGAGGGCGTCGTAGAACTGAATTCTGAATGAGGAATTCGTCAAATTACAATGTTTATTGCCCAACATTATTCCGGGGGAAAGGATCGTGAATGTTTTATTGAAAGGCATATCATTTCCGAGCTGATATCGACGTGTGTCCTGATTTAATGAAGGAAATGCTTACCACTGTTTTTCGCTTAATTTGGTGCGGTAATTTGCGTTAATACGTTAATTCACATATAGACGACGATATGCTGCTAAAATGAATTTATGAAAATAAATATATAATAAATTACTTAAATTTTAATGTGCTACACTTGAATAATTGAATACGTATATTGCAGGGCTTTTTTAAAAAAATGTTAAGTACATCAATAAATGCAAAAAAAGTTGCTTTCGAATTCTAGTGAAATTTAAAACTATTTTAATATTTTAAGTTTGCAAAAGAATATTCGCAAATAGTTGGTGACTATTTTCAACCGATCGTCTAAATAATTAGCATAATACACCAAAAACCAAATTTAATTTAAACAAAACAAACAAAGTTTCAACGCCTCGTCACACACATAATATTTAAGTTTAAACGTTTGTCTTGATTAGTGCAACATAAAACATATAATTTTTAATTTTTTTTTTTTGATAATTATAAATTAATGTTGTGTTTTACCTGTAATAATTTTTTTTTTTCATTTATATTAATTTCTTAATTCAACTTTACATTCATTGCTATATTTTAATATTTATTTAATGACGTGTGTTGATGGATAATTTATATGATTTTTAATTTTTTTTTTTAATAATTAAACATAAGTAAAAAAAAAAGAAATTAAATAAATCTCATCACTGTTGCTATGATATTATTATTATTATTGTTATTGCTATCATAAATACGACGATTTCGTTTTGCTGATAAGTCAATTGTGTTAAATTCTATACGTCATAAATCAGGAAACCTATAAACATGATTAATTTTTAAAAAATTGTTGTGATTAGTAAAAGTTTATTAGTGTATATGTATATAAATATAAGTAAATAATAAATCGAATTGTTAATTAACAGAAACAAAAAATTAGTAAAATTATTCAAAATCTGTACTAAAATTAACATTCGGAAAACTCATCGTGTTTATTTTTATTCTGAAATTAAAATGAATTAAATAAAAAATAATCATAACACACCCAAAAAAAAAAATCTTGTAATTATTAATTTTTATAAACTAATTCAAACGATTTTTTTTTTTTATTTGAAAATTAGAATTAAACATTTTTTTTTTTAATATTCTATCTTCTGGTTACGAGATGATAGCATACGTAAAACAAAATAACGCTTACCTTGTATTATCTTCAGCATAATGATTCGGAATTTCAAATAAACTTGCCGGAATATTGTCTCTAAATTCAAACTTTTGAAATGTGATTTTAGCTGTAACCGTTGGTAAAATTGGTATATCGATTTTAACCGGAAATCCACTTGGTAGCTTAAGCGTCACAAATTCACGTAATTTGGAAAAATGTTTAAACGGCGCTATAACTTCTAGAACGTTTAACAGCATCTCCAAACTTAGTGGGAAGTCGTTGCTCTGAAATGATAATTTAGAAATTTTGAGCAGTGGTTATGATCAGCATTCGTTTGGCTTAGCAACTAAGCAGAACAATACCCCTTTAACTCTATTTAGAAGGTAATAACTTGATTTAATAACTTGTATTTATGCAATTTAAGCCTAGTTCTGAATAATTCTAAATTTTTTAGAAACGTCCCGGAGATATAACGGTTTTATTTCTGAATGGAACAAAAGTTACGATATAAATAGATATTTCAGTCTATTAATAACGTATTAGAACCTGAGCCAGTTCCTTGTATTATTCTAGATAACCAAAACAAACCCTGTCGTTCTTTATCTCATGGTCACCCACCACGACCGCTGACCCAACTAAATTGTGAATACTCTTTCAGAGATCACTGCAAAAATTAAATCCGCACAGAATCGAAGTGCTCCGTTTTAATGCAATAAGCCTTTAAAGTTGATAACGGGTTCTTTTAAGCATCTCCATGGTCATCTAGAAGGATTAAACTGGGCGGCACTGACAAACTGAAATTTCTAATACCTCTTAAACTGTATTCAAGTCATCAGCATTACCTTGGATACAGTGAACAGAAAAAAATTGGAAATTTTATCACCTAAATATGCCAAACTTCACTGACATTTGGAATTAATTCCTTCGGAGTTTAACTAGAGAAAAGCGACAATTATTTTAAAACAATGGAATTTCTCAAACTGACTTGCATTACGTATTTAGAAAATTTTTAGAACTTCAGAAACAATCCGGGATCAAAATATACGTTTAGCATTGATAAACCAGTAGTCATCCCTAAGATGCTGAAAGAGAATAAATTACCTGATATACTCAAAAAAAAAGTGGAAGAGCACAAATTGTAAAACACATTAAAAGGAGTGATATATAGCTACGATTTGATGAGTCAAAGAAGAGTAGATTTCCAAAGAATTAAAAAATCAGAAAGTTGTCAAAGTAGAACGTCAAAATAAGAATAATATCGAATCAGAGATTCACCACTACATATAATTACAATTAACACCAAGGAACTATCAAGGCGCTTTTATGGTTGTGTTCGTTCGTTCGTTCATTCATTCATTCGTTCGTTCATTCGGTAAAATTATTTTGATGTTACAGTAATTTTTTAATAACCTGGCTACGGAATGGTTTGCTCCTGTCATAACATTTGCTTGGTTAATGGATCTTTCGGCGAAAGTGTTCACAATTGCTTGAAAAATTCTTACGCATTAGAATTTTCCACTTTAATTAACGCAAAAATAAATCGTGGTTCTTGTTGTTGACAGGTATTCGAACCACTATACTAAGAAGTTTTGTAGTAGATATGTCTGTGGATTCGTCTAATCAAATAGAAAACGGCGGGTGCTTCTTCATTAAATCGCACAGTTTGGTTAGTTGCGTTTCTTCAATAACCTTTTTTGCCACTGATGTAGTTTTTGTTCGCCCACATGAAATGCCTTTTACAATGGCGGAATTATTGATTGTATTTAGCATGGGTATTAAGTGAACCATAGTTAAAAAAGAAATATTATGCTTTGAACAAGAGACACTTAATTAGATTTCTTACTATGAGCGATAAACTCGTTCATGTTTTGGAAATTTAGGGTAATATTATTGTGAATATTTAATGCTGCACTACGGTTAATGTGCTTTTTACTTTTACTGTGGTTGTATAAATATCGAATCATAGCTTTCGTCTCTTATTCAGAATTGCAAGAAAAACTTGAGTTAGATATGAAAAATTTTAAATCCTTTTTAGGTTCAAAAAAACTTGAAAAAAAATAAAACTTGACATATGGCAACACTGGGTGGGACAGAGATTCAGTATTGGTATAAAAGGAAAATGGTAGCAGTTCAACAACTGCTGAGAAGTCATAAAGCACAAGGTAGAAATGCAGTGCTACAGGAAATTGGAACCAATTCTTACGAATGATGGTAGATTTTCCAAATAATTTAGGTGACTTTAATAAATGTATGACACCTGATATTGATAGAGAAAATTCGAATGATATGATTATGTGTTGAATTTGAATGAGATAGATTCTTGCTGGTTTTGTTATTTTACAATAATTGTAAATTTGGATTGGTGACTGTGCAAAAAGTGCACAATAAAGTGTAGATCAGTGTTCAGATATCGGAGAAGTGGAAAGAAGGCAGAGGTATCCATACCCAAAAGAGATCATGATATAAATTGGCCAACACAGAGGAATATGAATGTTGTATGTGTTTATTAAATTGGTGAATGGTGAAAGAAACGGGTTTTGTTGCATCCACTCAACTAAAATTGTGGCGGATTTTTGGACATTTAAAAGGCCTTTGATTTTGTGGTTCCAGGGAAATATATAAAATTCTTTTAAACTTGGGTTTCCCTCGGAAAACTTGCGAAAGTGGTTGAAGCTGTTCCCCTTGCAAATCTGGTAGTTCGCTTGAATTTTGGAGACACGGCAAATGCTTTGATGAATGAACTTATATATAAGGTGTATGCATTAAAAACCGGAATTTGATACTAGATGTCTTTACTGGTTTATGCGTTATAGTACATCATGGACATATATGTCATTTGAAAGCCCTATTCAATACCTGTCAAAATCAGCTTAAAGTTTTGATTGTGCAGATCTAACCGATTCCAACGATGGAAAATTTATCAAATTTGCGAAAAAAACAGCATTTGCGAGAAGTTTTGTTGGGTCACTTTTTCGCAAACAAAACTGCAGCTGAAAGTCATTGTTTGCTCGTGGATTTGTATGGTGAGCATGCTCTTGCAAAAACACAGTGCTTTGGGTGGTTTAGTCGCTTCAAAAATGGTGTTTTTGACATCAAGGACAAAGAGCGTCCTGGTCAGCCGAAGATTCATGTCAAACTTGCAGAATCATTCGGAGTTGATCAAGCAACAATTTCCAGACGTTTGAAAGCCTTGGGATTCATCCAAAAGATGGGAAATTGGATGCCATACGAGTTGAAGCCAAGAGATGTGGAAAGACGATTTTGCATGTCCGAAATGCTGCTCGAGCGCCACAAAAAGAAGTTGTTTTTGCATCGTATTGTCACTGGCGATGAAAAATGAGTCCATTACGATAATCCCAAGCGCAAAAAAGCGTATGTCAAGAAAGGCGAGGCCGGCCCATCGGCACCAAACCCGAATATTTACGGGGCCAAGGTCATGCTGTGCATTTAGTGAGACCAGCTCGATGCGATCCACTATGAGCTGTTGCCCAGTGGCCAAACCATCAATGCCCAACTCTATCGTCAACAATTGATCCAATTGAAGCAGAAAATCCAGGCAGACCGGCTAACGTATGCGACCAGACACGTGTAAATCATTTTCCACCACGATAACGCTCGGCCACATATTGCGGCGCCGGTCAAAAATTACCTGGAGAATAACGGATGAGAAATTCTGCCTCACCCGCCTTATAGCCCAGACCTTGCTCCTTCCGACTACCACCTATTTCGATCCATGTAGATCTTGGCCGCCAAGCCGGCGCAGTTTTTCTGGGATGGAATCCATAAATTGCCAGAAAGATGGGAAAAAGTAGTGCGTAGCGATGGGCAATACTTTGAATAAAAAACCTTGTAACATTTTTTCACAATAAAGGCTCAAATTTCATAAAATTTCATGCCGGTTTTTAATGCATCCACCTAATAGTTTAGGAAGAATTTTACAAGATGCAATTGAAATATTTTGCACATTTGGAAGTGTATACAGATACTAGCGTGAATGATGATCGGGCGTTGGCAATGAATGAAAGAAGGTGAGTTCTTTTACTCACCGACTCACTGAGTGGATTAACTTTGATAAGAAGGGGAAGAAGTACTCAGTGCAACGTATAAGTTGTTTGAGAATCTTCGATCTTGTGGAAGGAAGTAGTTCTTCAAAAGATAACTTTACGCAAACAGATCAATTGTAATGAAACCGGTATGATTGCAAACAGGAGTTTTTTTCCTTAATAGAGGTCAAAGTTTTGTTCATTATTATCACCGATCATAATTGGTAAAATTTCCTTTTGTATCCTGCCCCTGCTGGTTTTCAAATCCGGGACCTCCCGCTCTACACACCGCAGCTCTAACCACTGCGCCACATGCTCGGTAAACCTGGAGTTGCTTGATTGAAGAGATGAATGAGTATGATTTTACGCATGCTTAACATGCTTAACTAAACAACCTATTCTGGATAGCATATCTGTCAACTCTAACACTAGATATGATATCCTTCTAGAATTTTTTTTATTTTATTGCAATGACAGCAATTAGAAACGATCCGAAATATCAAATAACTTGGAACAAGACCATACATCTTCAATTTCAACCTGATAGTTTCGCGAGTATTTAAATGAACACTGCAAGCTTTTGGCTTCGATTGACAAAGTAATTTCTGTCAAATTTAAAATATTGTAACATGTTCACGATTTAATAAAATTATAGCACACTAAATAATGGAACAGAAATTATTCTATATGACAATATAAACGTTCGCTGGATTATTCCATAAAGTAAGTACTTCAGACTAAAATTTAATTTACAAATAAATTGGGAAAGCTGTGCCACAATAAAGAGAATAGTCTGGCAATGTGAAGCAATGGATCGATTAATGGAAAACCTCTAATGGATGAATGCTTGCCGTTGATATATGTGCAATAAAATAACAGTTGCGCTGCTAAGTTGTAAACCGTTTGAGCAAAAACACCAAAAATGTCAGGAAAGGTATGAAAAGTGTGAACTTTGGTTCTGTCCAGATTGGTTGATGCGGATCCAAGAGTATCAAAGTACAGTCGACAGTTCACTAAAATTTTAATTGCGAAAATCGCACTTAAAACGACACAGAAACCAACACAGTCGTTAATGAAGATCGTCGAATAACGTGGGCTCAGTCTCGGACGTTTACCACTGTTTTTACTGATAGCGTAGCACAGACCCCATCCAACCCATATGCAAGCACGGAACCAAAATCAGAAGAGATTTTAACAGCTCCTAAAGTTTCATAATATCCAGCACACCAACCGTAATTGCGTACAGTAATTAGTTTACCCGAGTGAAAGCCATCTCGTTAAAAGTTTTGTTACCCCAATTCACCCATAAACTTACAATAACCACCTTAGTTTCTCCCTTAAAACTTCCGTCATCTAACAAATCCTTGATTAGCGCTCCGTCAGACTCTTTCAACAAGTTTGTTACCGAAGCAAAGGAAAGTTGCAAAAATAACACAAAATTTTAAAGCTGGAAAAAGAGGGATATCATCGCTATCATCAATTCCTAAGCTCATTAAATTGATAATACCTCGTCATAACTCGGTATAACAACATGAGTTCATTTCAGTCACGTGAGATAAATTAAAAGCTTATCGAACTTTGGGATTCTCCAACCCAAATGTGGTTTATGCCAACAGTTTGAAAATATTCAGGACGATGATGCTTTGTTGCTTCAAAGTGATATAGATCGAGTAAGTAGGTGGTGTGAACAAAATCGATTGCGATTAAAAACATAAATAAGTGAGATTTATGTCATTACATCGTAAGAAGCCTATAGTTTTCGAATATGACATAAACCGCACACTACTTAAAAGAATTAATGAAATTCGAGATTTTGGTGTAATATTTGTGAAAAATATAATATTCAACGAGCACATTGAAATAACAATAATAATATAAGGTTTGTACAGGCCATTGCTAGCCCGTACCGCATAATCATTCTGGCTCCATCGGATTCGATCCCGAGTTTCTTCTTCGTATTGTTTTAGATAACCCTAAGAGGACAAGTCGTTCTCTACCCCAAAGAGCTATGGTCACCAACATCGACTCCTGTTGTTGGAAATGTTGGATCTCTAATGAGTTCAAATGTATCTATAAAACTAGTGATCATATATTTCGTTTTGGACTCATTGGTTTTGAGACCAACGGAAGCTGAGAATCGTACAAGTGGATCCAGTAGTTCTTTAATACCGTTACCATTCAGTCCAATTCACAGATATCTTCTGCATATGGCAGAAACTGGTTGGATTGTCGGTACCAGATGTTGTCCTGAGGTGCTTCAATTTTACGAAAGATAAATTCAAACATGAGATTAAAGAGTATCGGGGACAGAGCATCTCTTTGCCGTATACCAGAGCTAATTGCAAAAATTCCTAATTGCTTGTTCTCAACTTTGACATAGCATTAGTGTCATTTTACATAAACGCACATATTTGTCAGGTACTCCCAGACATTGCAAAGCAAACCATAAGCTTTCCCAATGGACTGAGTCATAGGCTTGTTGGAAATCCAAGAACACCTGATGTACTTCACGAGATGTTTTGTAATATTTAGAAAGAATCATCCTCAGCGAAAAAACTTGTTCAGTGACTCACCGATTCGGACGATTAATTTTGCGATAATTTTCGCATTTTGAGCGATTCAATTTTTTACGAATAGAATACAACGCGGCCCCTATCCATTCATAAGGTCGAAAAGATAGTTCCACAAAGTGGCCCCTCGGAATATCAAGGGCTCGGAATTAATGCAATCAACACCAGGGGAACGGATTCTTTTTAGTCTCTATATGTGGCCAGTTTGAATTCCTCGTAGGAGGGGTCCTCTATGCACATCTCCGCAGTCTGTATTTGACAACTTTCAAATACAGCATTTGACACTTGTTGAACATCCAGTAAATCAGACAAATGCTCCATCCATATGACGAGCACTGCATCGATTTTAACACGGAGGTTTCCATCCTGGTTCCGAATGGCAATAAACCTAGGTCTGAAGATATGGTGCAGTCGGGTAAATTCTTTAAAGAAATTACGTGGACTGCGCTCATTGCTAAGTTGTTGTACCCTTAAGACTTCAGGATCAATTAATGATGCTAATTGCTATGAAACTTTATCTGAGGCTGTAATTGCTAATTGTTATGTTCCTGTATACCTTTAAAGATTAATCACCTAGATGACTGCATTAATTGTCTAAATTTGGCAATCAAATCAGGATACGCTTATTATTCACGGTACAAAATTACTGACTTTCTCTAATTGGAAATATTAGTTATCGATCGATCAAATACTATAACTTTACATACAAAACTAAATTCGTTTATTTGTTTTCTTGCAATTAGTTTCCATATTATGTTGATACATATTATCATTTCCAAGATTAGCCTTATCAAGTTGTTTGTCCTTAAATTTAATGTTTAAATAATAATCGATTGTAAAGCGGTTAAAATAATAAACAAGTTATACACAATTGTTCCTATGTGTCATCAGAACTCGAAATAAAAATACTTTAAGTTCTTAAAATGTTACAAATACGGCATAAAAAATTACTAACGTGACTAATTTGATAAAATTGCATTACATGCAAGAATACAAACGAAAATATATAATTAAATTATATTTTACTGTGATTGGATCGATACGAATGATAATAAGGTAGGTAAAGGTGTAATAACAGAATACTCACCATAGCAACTGTCGCCCGAAATGTTTTAAACGAACGTTTATAAACTAAATCACGTCCCAATTTTGGATGTAGTCCTGGTTCGGCCGAAATATATTCAGCCCATGTTACGTTACAATCGGGCGGTGGACTTAACGAACATCGTCGTATCAATTCCCCACCATTTTGTACAATCGAATGTGAATTACCCATTGTAAATGATTCCATAATAGCTTTATTCTTTTGTAAATCATCGACCGATAAATGTTCTCGCCGCTTTCGTGACTTTAATGTTAAACCATTAACACTATACAAATCGCATTCATATTGTCCGGCTACCGTTTCTTTTTTATCTTCGCGAAATATCCAACCCGATTGTGCTCGCGCAAATGATATATTTTTGGTCGACATATGAGCTGCTAATATATCATTCGACATTAAAATATCGACCTCATCTTCTAATTCATTTTCACTTATTGTATATCGTATACGTTGATAACATTTAAATTCATTATCTAATACAGTTAATGATTCCTAAATCGTGTAGAAACATAGATATAGATTAGATTTTATATACAAAATCATAAAAATCAATAGTTAATTACAAAAGGTGGTTTATCGCCTCGAAATATAAACGATATGTCTCCACGATCCCATCGCATATCCGAGAAATCCAATAGTGTTGTATCTAAACGTATCGAACTCCCACATTTATGTATTTTACAAACGTCTGATGGTAAAATTCGTGAGACCAATGGTACTAAAATAGTTTATATCGATTATTAATTAAAAACATAAGTTTTGTAATTTTCTAGAGAATTACCCCATGATTGAAAATCCCATTTTAGTTCCATATAAAAATCACCCATTTTCTTTAATGCCTTCACTAATTTTGGTCGTCTTAAATCCATTTCATTTTTAGATTGTTGTTTTAATTTATGTAATAAAGAAAATACTGTAATATATAGAAGATTGATAGTAAAACATCATCCTGCATTGATAACAATATCTTTCGCGATACTTACTTGTATGTCGATCGCCAAAGCTGATTGCCTCGGCCAAGGGAGACCATCCTTGTTTATTTTTCACTTTAACTGGAGCTTTATGTGCTAATAACAGTTGCGTGCAATCTAATCACGATAACAAGAAATTAATTACGAGAAATCATTAAATACGATAGCAAAAAACAAATTTGTTATCACAGTTGGCCACAAAACTTGATATCACAGTCTTGTCTGTATTGATATTTTGATTTGACGACTTCCTGGAATAATAAACAATGAATGAAACATACCTTTTCTGCCTAACATAACCGATAAATGAAGAGGTGTATTGCCTTAAATAGAAAAACAATCTTGTTAACACATTTATTTTGTTATTTAAATTTTATTTATTTAATTTTGACAATCGCATGCATTCCACTCATTTTTCTTTTTTTGTGACATTTTGCAATGCAGTGTACGACCACCAAAACAAATGAATTCGCAACGATTTTGTCCACAAACCCACCGTGTTTATCCTTTTGCGAAACATCATGTATCCGCAATAATTGTGATAATTTTTTAATATCATTTTGAAATATAGATTCGTGCAGAGGATAATTTAAACTGTCATCACCATCATCCGACATTTTTTTACACAACACAGCAGAACAAAAATAAAAAAACTAAAAAAAAATTGACTTTTGCTTCAACTACTATTTTGTTTCATTGGACATTTGTCAATGAATGAACTACTGTTTGTGGAAGAGCCAATTTAATTTAATTTTGAAAATGAGTGCGTTTTATACTTTATTTGATTTTTCGTTCAGTGTTTTCTTTTCAAATTTATCTTATTTTTATTACGCCGTTGACCGTCGAATCGTTGATTGCCAAATCGAGGTCGTGTGGACTACAGTTTCGTGTTAATTAAGTATCTGTACCTTTTAATGCTTCGCTATTTTGTAAATGGCATTAACGATAAGCTCTAGTAGGATGTACTTAAACTGGAGGTTGCAGTTTACTTCGCATCGTTATTTTACCAATCGAAATCAAGTAGGCGTTGGAAATTCGAATCCAGTACCTTCTGAATCATATTTTCAAATTAAATAACTAAATATTCAAAAGTTGGTAAACTGACGAAAGTAGGACATTTTAAGTAAGTTGGAAACTTTCGGACCAGAAATGACTGGATCACTAATATATGATTTAAAAGGTACTTTCTTCATTTAGCAGTAGCATTGTGGAAATGAGTAACAATCCTGATGTTATGAACGATAGATGCGAGACATAGGAAAGTTATTTGAATGTCGAAACTACCCGAAGCGACTAAGTGTTATTTTAACGTTTCATGGTGTATATTATCTTTGTGGATATTAAATGAAGGTGGTCCTTGTGGTTGAAAAGCTCTACCATACGTCGCAAAAAGCTTCTAAACGATCATGCAATCCTTAGAATTAAACCACAGTATCATTTGCTTGTCGTAGGAGGCGACTAAATAAAGGTTGGTTCGTTGGGCTGACAAAAACAAAGGAAAACACGGATACGCTACGTGGAACGTGCAGTCGCTAAGAAAACCTGGTGCGTTTTATGGTACTATCAGCCATGAAAGTTTCACTTGGACCTCGTTGCTTTCCAAGATACTCGATGGCCAAAAAGTGAAGACCACGTCCCAAAGCTACACATAACAGCTTTACAGGCAGATGACATCGGCAATCTTGGGGTTGGTTTTCTTCTTGGGCCCAAGGTGAAAAAGGCTGTTTTGGATTTCAAAGCAGTTGATAATCGTATGTGTAAGCTACGTTTACACATGTGACTAGCCAACCCGTCAGTCATTTGTGTTCATGCGCCGACTGACGTAAGCCAACCCAAAGATAAATAATAATTTAACAACAATTTGGATGATCTAATGGGATCCATACTGGAGCGTAAGAATAGTAATTGGTGAGTTTAATGCTAGAGCTGACAGAAATCAGACTGACTTAAATGAAAACATAGGCCCGTACTCCCGATACGATCTAGCGACCGATTATGGGGAAAAATAATATACTTATTATTTATCTGCGGTGGCGCCTGGCTTTATTGTGGCTAGCACATTCTTTCATCATTAAATTGTACACTTAGAAATATGAACATACACTCTTAAGACTTTCCAAAGTCAAATTGACCTTGTATTAGTTTCTAAGGGAAGATGTCGGCTCAACCAAGATGTGAGATCTTATCGGTCGGCTGTCAAATTTGTAGGCAGTGATCATCAAATCTTTGCAGTGACTACATTTCATGATCATCAAATGATCATCAAATGTAGTCACTGCAAAGATAAGATGGCAGTTTTCGTACAAGTCAGGGATCGCAGGAAAACGTAAATTACGTTTCTACTGTGAAGGTCTGATAAAGGAAGATGAGAAAGCACAATATCAATATCTTGTTAGAAGCATTATGGAAACCAACCCTCGTTCTTTTTTTAAATAGTTTTATTACGACTGAACTACAATTCATCTAGTAATTTGTCTTTAATATCTGGTGTTCAATTAACCTATGTTAATATCGCAGTGCTCGACACTTGGAAGAAGCAATTCTCTGATTTACTTAATGTTCAAAAATTGTCAAATACTGTATTTGAAATTTGTCAAATACAAACTGTGGAGATATGCATAGAAGAACCATCTTACGAGAAATACACACTGGTCGTTCAGATATTAAAAAGAAATCGTTCTTCTTGGGTTGATTGCGTTAATTCTGAGGTAGGATCAAGTTTTATCACTGAGGATGATTCTTTCTAAATAATACGAAATAAGTCGTGACGTGGATCAAGTGTTCTTGGATCTGTAACAAGCCTATTACTCAATCTATTGGGATAGCTTATGGATTGCTTTGTCTAGAAATAAGTTACAAACATGTGCGTTTATATAAAACGGTGGTAATGCAGTCACAATATTTCGTCGAAGTTATGAACACGCTATCAGGCATTTCTGCAATTTGCTCATGTGTAAGAACTACAAGGTCGGTCCACTTGTACGATTCTCAGCTTGGTCTTAAAATCAATGAGTCCATACCCAAATATTTGATCACTGGTTTTAGAAACAAAGATGCAAGTGATTTTAGTAGAGATGACCTTACAATTGAAAGAGTGACAAGTTTTCGATACCTCGAAACTTGATGTCCCTTGATTTCATGCGCTAAGAAAACAGGTACATTTTGAATATAATTGTACTTTTTTACAACCTAATTACAAGCAATTATCATTTTAATCAATTCTTTAATGTAATCAACTTTAGGTCAACTGTCAGTAGAAAAATAGGACATTTTCATCAAATAGGACAAATTATTAAGCAAGTGTCAATCGTGTCGAACTTAATAAATCAGAGATCAGGTCCTTTATCTTTATTTTATTAATTTCCCCCACCATATTGAATAAAAATCAATTTCCACCTTATAAATTTTCTTAAATAATTTCCATAAATCAAGCAAAAACTCATCAAATCGATCAAACAGTTTTAACTGTATATCGATGCAGACTATGTAGATAATGCAGTTATCAAATGTCAAATATTTAAGCGCGAATTAATTTTTCTTCATGAAAATGGAATAGTTTCTGTTTGATTATGCAACATGCATCGTTGCACATAGTTTAAATTTTTATTTTTATTTAATTCTTAATAATTAATTGTGGTTGCAAATTATAAGAGTGGTGAAGTTATTTTGAAATTAGTTAAATTAGTGATTAGTTAGTTAGCGAGTGATAATTTATATAAATCATAAACGAAACATAAAACGAATGTAGTTTTAGTGGATGATCGTTACTAGTGAAAAAAATCGTAATCATTTCGAAGTTTGTGTAAGTTTTTCGTTTTAAATTATTTATTTGTCTGTAATTTAATAAATTAATAAGTTTATTAGAAGTAATTTGTACAGTCTTAATAATATAATACTGGTTTCTGAGGGCCTGTAATCGTATCAATAATATGACTTCTTCGGTTTCAATCTCGAGCTGGCTAAGGCAGGCAACCAAAAAAAGTCAAGTCACCGTCTGCCCGGGATCTGTCGCTTCTACCAAATGGCGGGTATCCTCTTAGTGATCGCTGCTTTATCCATTTAAGATCGGCTTGCAAAACGTGACTGAGCCAGCGTACTTGCTGTGTTTTTATTTCATGAATGAGATCAGGAATTTTCATTAAATTCCTAGTAAGTATGTGGTCATTTTCGTATTTGGAGCCATATAACATTACATGATTATTCTCTCGAATGTCATTATTCATCTCACAGGACACAGGGTCCAACACCTTTGTATCTCTAAAACCTGTGATAATTTATTTTGTTTTGGATTCATTAATTTTGGAGTTGAGGATCGTACAAGTGAATCAAGTATTTTTTTGACACCGTTGTCATTCAGTCCACACAGATATCATCTGCCAGATCCTGGTTAGATTGTCGGTACCAGATGTTGTCCTGATCTGTTTCACTTTTACGAAAGATTAATTATAATATTAGATTAAAGAGTATCGGGGACACATCATCTCCTTGATGCATACTAGAGGTAAGTTCAAAAATTCCTTGACTGATAGACTTAGGTCTGAAGGTATGGTGCAGTCCGGTGACTCATTTAAAGAAGTTACGAGAACTGTGCTCGTTGCTGAGTTTTTGTTCTCTTAAAATTTCAGCCTTCCACCATTCTTTTGAATTGAACATTGCTGCGCACAATATCCAAATCTGAAGTTAGTTTATTGGTGATCCAGACGTAAAATGCAACATGCAACTTCCTTCTAATTCTTTTTTATACTCTTAAGTCGGCATGGGTTCCAAAAGTAGATACCAAAAGTAGATAAGCTAATAATAAAAATTATAAAAATAGGCCACTGGCATAACCGTCGACTACCGCAACTGTTGTCCCAACAGAATTTCGTGACGTTTAATTTTGATAATCTTGATAGTCAGCATAACCCACACAACATATTGTATCGATCGCTATTGTTACGGGAAGTAATACTTAATTTGCAGTATTTGCCACTTGAGATAATTGAGCTACACCGCTCGAAGTTTTCGGTATGGTAATTGGAAAGAAAGAATAAACGGTGTTGCACTTATAGTTCCGTTCGGATTAGTAGTCAAACAGCGTGTACATTGAGCGATCGAACGCCGTACAGCGTTTCAACACTAAATGGCGAATTTTGTTGTTCGTTTATTGTCGATCTAGAGTGTTGCGCAGATCAATCGAACGAAATATGAATTTGCCATATCTTTCATGAAAAACTAAATCCTTTTAAGGTATCTATATCTAGGTCGTTATTTTTGACGTACTATGGTGCATCAACGATGTTCTGAAATCTTTGTATGATCTTAGTAATCCAATTATACACCAACCTATACGTTTACAATGAAGTGGGGCTGAAATGATGTTTGTTTTGTCGAATGAGGATTTTCAGCAGCCTACGTATGAAGATTATAAACGTTTGTTATGGCATTTTTTGTAAATTGAGGTTCATCCGTCCAAACAATACACTTTTATTGTCAAAATCCATTTCAATCAAACAATTATAAAACTCCAAAGTTTAATAGTGGTCTATCGGTAATAGTTCTTGAACGGGTGTTGTATGGTACAGATAAATATGCTTTTTGTTACGATATCTCGTCTTCTATAAATATTTGTTAATACTCTTGCTTCAGAAACTCGACGCGTTAGAAATCTGCGTTGAAATTCATTTAGAGCCCGTGATGCATTACCGATGCAAAATCTTTAACAAAATGGATATAAATGTATTATATGTTCCTCACCCGAAAACTGCGCTATCATTGTGTCAATATTAATTTTCTTAAATTATTTAGAGTTTTTGATTCAGAATTTAAAAAAACAAATTAATTTTTGTTTTTTCAAACGGAGTTAATAATCATCGCCTACTGTTTTACTGATGAAACAAATTGTAACATTATTAACACTGTGTTCATTTAAGAGATTAATGCGCCCACCGTGGGTCGGAGCTAGTCCACGTCTAATACTAAAGAAATGTTTTTATTATAAATGAGAAGCTTAAGTTTTTATTTTTTTCTAACTTCTATCTACTTTATTTAATTTTTATTATCTTAGATAGTTACTAACACGGAAGTAACAATGAAAGATGCTATGTATGTATATAGGGGGAACCGCTCAGAACTAGACATTTTAAAACTGGATATTTCAAAATAGGATTTGACAAAACGAGATAAGGTACAAAACTGGATATTTCAAAATTGGATAATTCAAAACGAGATATGGTACAACACTGGATATTTCAAAATAGGATATTTCGACATGTGATTTAAACTTAAAATGATTTTTTGGGAAATTTCTGGAATATGGCCAGTTAGGAAGGAACTCAGCGAGTTCTTAACCGATTATGATGAAATTCGATATGTAGGATAAAAATGCGATTTAAAAATGATTTTTTGGGAAAGTTCTGGAATAAGGCCAGTAAGTTTCCATATTTGAATATTTCTAAGGAGAGAAACAGAATTTTCCTTCACTTAATGTTTTTTTTTCTTTAATTGTATAATTAAATTTGATTTTAAAACCTTTTTTGGGAAAACCTCTGGAATATGGCCAGTAAGGTTTCATACTTGAATAATTTGAAGCAGAGAGATAGATGGTTTTTTTTAATTGCTGCTTTTCTCATCTTATTAAAATAATCATTGACTTGATCGAGTTTACTGTCAGTAAAATGTATCTTCATCTATTTTTTATTCTTCTACTTAATATAACTTTTCTTTACTTTAGAGAATCTATGTGAGAAAAATTAATTAATTTTCATCTTCATTTTCATCCTACATATCGAATTTCATCATAATCGGTTTAGAACTCGCCGAGTTCCTTCCTAACTGGTCATATTCCAGAACTTTCCCAAAAATCGTTTTAAAATCCCATTCCCATCCTACATATTGAATTTCATCATAATCGGTTAAGAACTTACCGAGTTCCTCCCTAATTAACCATATTCCAGAACTTTCCCAAAAAATCATTTGAAACCCCATTTTCATCCTATGTATCGAATTTCATAAAAATCGGTTAAGAACTCGCCGAGTTCCTCCCTAATTGGCCATTTTCCAGAACTTTCCTAAAAAATCATTTTAAGTTTAAATCACATGTCCAAATATCCTGTTTTGAAATATCCAGTGTTGTACCATATCTCGTTTTGTACCTTATCTCGTTTTAAAATATCCTGTTCTGAATTATCCTGTTTCGTCAAATCCAGTTGTAAAATATCCAGTTTCGACCGGTACCCGTATATAGGACAACATTGTGTTTACAACACTGTGTGAAATTGTATAAAATTAAAATAAAATATAAATGTGCCATTCAGCTGGAGTGGTAACATATTCCCGGGCTCCAGTTGAATTGTCATGGTGCTGGAACTGGCCGCACTAACTCGAGTTGTTCCTTCGTGCTTAACATATATAATGGCTGCTGCGATCTGCAGTATTGCTGTGATTATGTACGATATTGTGTAATGATGAAAGACATGCATGTTTATTTATGTTGATGTTCTTAGATTTCTTTTATTGTTGCGAATTGACTCTTCAATGGCTTCAATAGACAAGCCGAATTGCGGGCTTCGATTTTTTCTAATGGTAGGGTCCATTTTCGTTTTATCGCTCAAATTAAGAGCGTTCCAATTTACTGTATGGCAAGATCTGTAAATTCCTAATGTTACAGGATTGTTGTTAACATGAGTGTGTTTTATGACGTTGATAGTTGACTCTAGTATTGACACCTGGCTTAGTAATAATTCTTTATGATGCTGCTGGTTCGCATTTAAATTTTTTACTTTTCTCTGTAACCTTTCTTCCCCTTTGATCTAGTACTCCAAATAATTCGTTAGCAATCGTACCTATAAAATCGAAAGGTACTCTTCTTTTGCGGGTGATTGTGTTCCCGCCTAGAGTGTTTAGGATATCATTTTAAATAGGTCAGTTTGTGCTGGTGTTGTAAGTGTTCCGTTTGAACATAAGTTGCTTAGTTGACGAGCAACGTACCCAAGGTGATCTAGCTCTGCCCAATAGAAAGTGAGATTATAGTAAGTTATTATCCTCCATTTTTCGTTTATTAGACTTCCTTACCCAATTTTATCAAAGTAGATCCCGGGATGGGAGGTGAATCTCGTTATATTGCATCTTGTCGGTGACACTGCTACTACTACTCCTAGTGTGCAGATTATTGCGAAAGTGTGAAGTAGAAGCTTGGACTTGGTGCTTGCTCTTGTTACTCGCTTTTATTGTTTTGCGCTATAATTGGTTGCTACTGCATCTGATTGTGTTTTCTCCGGCAAAGGCATCGGCTCGCATTGTTAATTGTCTTCAATCGGCAAGCGACTTAGTAATGTGCCTTTTGAATAATCTTCCTTTGCTGGTTACAGTTCTAAAAAAACCATCCTTACCACTGTGAATTCTTCCTAGAGGCCATTTTCCAGGAGGCAGTCCATCGTCTTTAATGAGTACAAGCTCTCCCTTTAAGGGTTATTTAGTATACTAAGGGACGAATACCAGCACTACAACCAATCAAAATAAAGTAATTCTAGTCACTGCCAAAACAAAGGTCGGAATTATGTGCAGCTTAGCTTACATTCAGAATTAATCAAAAAACAAAGCAAGCGTTACAAGAACCAAATATAAAAACGTTTGCATGGACAGATTCAATGGTAAAATTAGCATGAATTAGAGGGAAACCCAATAGATTCAAAACGTTCGTCGCAAACAGGATTGTTGAAATCCAATTAGTATTACCTCTATTAGAATGGTGTAAAATCCGTAAGAAAATCCTGCGGTTTGTGGATCGAGAAGTTTGAATCCTAACGTCTTGAACGATCATATTCTCTGGCAGAATGGATCAACCTGGATAATAGGAACTCGTTCAAATATGCCCAACAAACGAAGAGAACGTCATGATGCTGAATTTGATTGAGAGGTGTTTATCGTTCACAAAAGCATTAAGGAGTATTGCTAAAATAGACAACGACGGATTACTGCGAGTGGGCGGGAGGTTGTCTAACGCCAGAGTTAGTTGCAAACATTCAACATCCAATAATAAAACCCTATAAGTACCATTTAACAACTCTTCTGATAGACTATACACGTATAAGATGACGCTGCACGGAAGTAAATCCCTTACGCTGGATTTCATCCGCCAAAAGTGACGGATAAAGGGTTCTTTAGCAGTAAAAACTTACATCAACAAATGTGTAATTTGCTACAAACAACACGGTCTATGAAACAATTACTGGGGGATCTTCCAGCAGCAAGAGTAACCAGATTTACATTTTTTACTTCACATGTGCGCGTGGTTTTTGCTTTTTGATATGCTATGTTCACAATTTTATGATGTATCCCATTGCAAATCGCGCATCGTTGTTTTGGATGGTGCGGTACGCTTGGTGTGTTGATGACAAACATCTTCTGCAAAGCTGGTGTAGTAGCGCTATGTGATTTTAGTCTGTTGTCGACAATTGCTTAAACCTTGCACATTGATCTAGTGTGTGGTTCATTTGACGGTAGACACAAACCCCTTTTAGGGCTATGGCCGCAAACGTTTGCTTTTCCATCTGTGGCTTTGGTTGTTGCATTTTAGTGCTACAAAAGGCTTCCAAAAATGTGACACCTTGTTCAAGAGACATCAGAAATTCATCGGTTTCTTGAAATTCCTAATTGCGGCTGACGATTCTGTATTGATGGTTTAAAATCTATTATTTAAGAAACGCCAGGTGATGTTATATTTATCAGCGGTTGACTCCAAGTGACATATCAGTTTGCCAGTTGCTCCAACAAGATGATTTTTGAGATAGTGATTTTGAATAGATGATGTTTCTTCTCGCAGAATGGTGAAATGTGTAGCTTGCATGCCTCATTTTCCTTCCAACACGTATTTGCCCTTCGCTATGTCTCTATATAATTTTCTCATTTTAAAGTCTTGTCTTCGTAGCAACTGGTTGAGCGTGCTGTTGCTACTTTGATCTTGTCGTATTTTGTTTTGGAATTGTTAATGTACGATCTTCTTCTGGAGGTGTATAATTTTAACTGCGTGATGCTGTCGGGATTAGTGGTGGCCCTGTGTTTAATTACTGGCGCAGGTCTCATCGGATTTTGTTGAACAGCTCATCCTCAGTGATCCTCACCCAATTACAACAGTGATCCTTACCCAATTTCAAATTTTTTATCGTTCATACTAAGTTTTTATACTTCGTTTGATCACGTTGTTCTAGTGAATTATAAGAAACAATGCAAATTTCGTAATTACCCTTCGATGCTTTCAATTTTTTCAAATAAAAAAGTTTACACTCTTATGTTTTTTTTAGTTGAGAATAATTATGGACAATTTTAAATCTTTTATGATTTAAATTTTAATATTTAAGAGAAAATTTTGGATTTTTTAAACCTTTTATGTTTAAATTTAGTATGACCAAATATAACATTTACTTGAACTTAAAATCAAACTGTTAGAGTTTTCTTTATTAGTTGCCAAAACAAAAAGATTTTATTTCAAGTGGGTTTTAGTTTTATTTTAGATCAAAACTTTTTATGTTTAAAATTTATGATTTAAATAAGTTTTAAACTTTTTGAAGTTTAAGAATTAGCATTGAATTGTTTTATTATTCTATAAGACTATTGTGGTTTAAACAAATGTTTTAAAATTAGTCTCAAATTTTTACCGTGTACTGAAAAAACCGAGTTTGCTGGTTGTTGTTGTGTAGCTCTTAAAATAATATATTTTTTATGAGCATTAATAAGAGAATTTTATTTCGTTAACATTTCTCGAAATTAATATGTCAGATATTTTTACGGTTTTTTCCCACCAATAAAAAAAACAAAGAAAATCATTTCTTCTCATAATAAATGTTAATGTGAGTTTACGTTTTTTGTATTTTCATTTTCATTTTTATTTATTTATTATTTTTTATTCATTAAATTAATAATATTTAAGAAAAAACATAGACAGTGAAAATATATGTGGATACATAATTAATAAATTATAAATTAAAAGAATTTATCGAAAAAATATGTTTGCTTCATGTTGATGTGATGGATGCGTTTTTATTTTTATTTATTTATAATTTAATATACATATTTAATTTTATCATTAATTTATATATATATATATATATATATATATATATATATATATATATATATATATATATATATATATATACATATATATATATATATATATATATATATATATATATATATATATATATATATATATATAAAATTGAATATTTTTCCGAAATTAAAATGGCCACCATATTATAATAATATGCGACTGAACAAAATGGCACTGGCATTAAATCAAAATAACGTAGAAATTTAAATTGATAAATTGATTTTAAAAATTTAAATTATAAAAATTTATGATGGAAGCCCAATTGACAGATGTTTAGTTCAATATGGATCGTTTATTTCGAATGTTCAGTTCCATTTCGGAAAAAAAATATATTTTTAATAATAGAATTAAATAGCTATATAATTTTTTTTTCATTTTTTAATCGTTTTTAGCTTAAAAATTTTAGTTTATGTTTTGTTTTTAACATTATACATTGATTTTTTAAATTTATTTTTTATTTAATTTTAAAGATTATAAAGTTTATTTTTTATTTTTTTTGTTATAATATTATTACACCCTATCGAAAAAATAAATAAATAGATGAACGGAAAATTTTTTATAGAAATAAAAAATTAAATATTATGTTAATGTATATATGATGTATATAAGATTTTATGTTTTTAATAAAAAGTTTTTTTTTTTTTTTTTTTTTTTTGAAATATATTTTTAAAATTATGATATTTTCGTAGATTTGTTCAGTTTTTTATTTTTAAATTTAAATAATTTTTTCAATATTTTTTTTTATTATAAAATTTCATAATTTTATTTATTATAATATATTAAATTTTATTTTTTGTTTGTTTAAAATTAATGTATATAATAATAATATATTGTTATTCTTATATAACTAATTTTTTTTTATCTTATTTATAATAATAATAATATTTTTTTTTTTAATAAATTGGTTGTTCCTTTTATTTAATTTATTTATTTATCAATAATAATAATAATAATAATAATAATAATAATAATATAAATTTTATATTATGAGCAGAATACATAAATGCATAAAATAGATAAAATTGAATTTAATATTTTTAGAATATGATTTTATTATAAAAATTAACCAAAAATGAAACTAAATCCAGCACAATTATTTGGCAATTAATTAATTAATTTATTTAAATTTGATTACACATTTTCTGGCATTGAGGTAAATTTAAGAACCAAAATGAAAATTATAATTCATTTTTAAATCTAAAATTATTTCGTTTCATTGAATATAATATTAGAGTTTTTGTTGATTTATTTATTATTTATTTTTAACAATTAAATTTGATAGTTTTTTTTTTGTTTATATTTTTATTTTTTTGTTTTGTTATTAATGTAGTTTAATGAATTTAAATAAGGTACGTTTTACACATAAAAATGTTTTTTGGTTTGTGTATATAAATAAATAAAATAGAAAAACAAATATTTTGTTTTTGTTGTTTTTGGTTCGATACACCTTTAATCAATAAATAAATAATTTATTAACGGAAAAATAAAAAATAAATAACATAAAACAAAATTTTTTTTTAAATTTATGAATAAAATGTTATTATATTTTGATTGATTAAAATAAATATAATGGATAAAATAAAAAATAATAGATAAATAAAAATTGAATTTTACATAATGACACATTTTCCTTTTTCCGCCCATGGATTATTTTTTTTATCGGGCGCATGAATAAGTGGATCATTTTTTTCATTTTCCTCTACATATTCTCGCATTCTGGAATTGGAAAAAGGTAAAAAATAAATTAATTTTAAGTTAATAAATTTTTAAAAGTGTTTAATTTATCAAGACTAGAAATTACTTTTTTTATAACAAGTTTTAAATGCTGCGATTTAACTTAATCTTAAATAAACAATTGATACAAAACACTTAGTTACAGAATTTACCGTCCAAGTATGACTCCTGCTTATATCCCTTTCGATTCAAAAGACATCGTTTGATTATTTCTATGGTTATCATTGTGTGTACATTTTTTATAAGCCGTAAATGCCGATTTTGGCGTTAATAGTGTAAAGAGACTCACAGTTAAGAGGTTTTTTAAGAGATTCACTTGGTAATTTGTTTAATTGACTCTTAAAATTCTCCAAATATTTTGGAAACTATATGTAGATATTTGTCAATTGTCAAATGGGTTTTGATTTGTGATATAAACGTTTTTGTTTTTTTTTGTGAGTTTTGTTATTTATTTAAATTTAAATTTAAATAGTTATTATTTATATTTATTAATAATATTTAATATTTATTTTAATTCAAAATTTCACCATTTATGCAATAATAAATATTATATATATATATATATATATATATATATATATATATATATATATATATATATATATATATATTTATATATATATATATATATATATATATATATATATATATATTTATATATATATATATATATATATATATATATATATATATATATATATATATATATATATATATATTTCGTTCATTAAGAACTAACACTTTCAATCAACCAAAATAAGAATTTTACAGGAGGCAGTAAAAACTTAATAACTTTTTAAATATTGCGTTTAAAGTAAAAATAAAACAGAAAACCCGTAACACTACACGCAATTAAATATAAAACATATTCAAAATGTCTAAAAAAATACAAATGTACACAAAATATAAAATAAATAAAAAATGTACAACACACATTAAAATAACACACCATTAACACAATTAAAAACAAAAATAATTATTTTTAAGATGAAGAGATCGAAAACAATACAACCGATCTCTTCAACGATCATCGATCGACCGCCCCGTTTCTTATTTCGCTGTGTCTTGTTTATAAACTAATTTGACGTTTATTATTTTAGTGTTGTGTTGTTTTGATTTCTAAATATTTTATTCAAAAATTCTAAGTGAAATTGGTTTTATATATTATATCACAATAAACCCAATAAACCAAAGCGACAATAAAACAAAAATTAGAAATAAAATTTAGAACAAAAGCAAACAATGAAATTCAGATTTTATTTTAAGTTGGTTACATACACGAAAAAATAGTATAGCAGTTTTGGTTGCAAACAGTTTTCTATAAAAAAAAATTATTTTGTTTAACAATAATTTTTGCCACTAAAATCTGTTCATAATCCCTCGGCGGTTATATTAATAATATATTCGATACACAAAAAAATTTAATTTTACAGTAAAACCTTAGTGCTCTAAGGTGTAGCTAAGAATCTGCGATGTAATATGTTAAGATATTTTTGTTATGAGACTAACCAATTTTAAAACTTTTAGCTAATAAATTTGTTAAAATATTAAAATTTCGATTTATATATTAATTTTATGTTAATTTAATCTATGTTTTTAATGATTAGGAAATACTCGAAATGAACAGTAATGTTGAATAGTAACAAGTCAATTAAAACAAGTCTGTTACTAAATAAATGTGTAAAAAATCCTAACGTCCTCATTAGACTGATGAATATCTTCTATCAGTTTTATTTCCACTATGATTAATTATTAATTAGTAAATTGTTTAAAACTAGCTAAAAGTTACAAAATTCAAAATTAAGTGTAAATACTTTGTGCATTCTAAATCAATCAATCAACCAAAAGACACAGCGAAATAAGAAACGACTCACCTACTACAATAATTTTTTAAATGCGACGCCCGTTGTACTAGCAAAAATTATTACTATTTAACAATAATTGTTGCCACTTAAATCTGTGCATAATCGCTCGGCCGATTTGTCTTAAGATCAAGTTATAGTTTTTACTCATGGAGAATCTTATCATAAAAATAATGGCATTCTTTTGAAATTACAGCTTTTAATTCCTGTAAATGTTTCCACTTTACAACTGCGATAAAGGAATCGGTTTTGTAATTAATTTATTTGGCTCGATGTATGTAATAGCTTTTAAACATAGTGAAAGAAGTTTCCATTCTTCATCAAAATCTAAATTGTATTGCATGAATTATCTTGATACTGCAAGCACCGGTGGTTAGTCTCTACCGGATCTCCTGCATACCGATCGGTCGAATAGCTAGATTTGTATACTGTTTTAGGCGGGTACCGGTCGAAACTGGATATTTTACAACCGATTATGATGAAATTCTATATGTAGGATGAGAATGGGATTTAAAAATGACTTTTTGGGTAAGTTCTGGAATATGGCCAATTAGGGAGGAACTCGGTGAATTCTTAACCGATTATGATGAAATTCTATATGTAAGATGGAAATAGGATTTTAAAATCATTTTTGGGAAAGTTCTGGAATGGCCAATAAGGAAGGAACTTGGCAAGTTCTTAACCGATTATGATGAAATTCGATATGTAGGATGAAAATGTTGATGAAAATTAAATTATTTTTCTCACATAGATTCTCTAAAGTGAAGAAAAGTTATATTAAGTAGAAGAATAAAAAAATAGATGAAGATACATTTTACTGACAGTAAACTCGATCAAGTCAATGATTATTTTAATAAGATGAGAAAAGCAGCAATTAAAAAAAACCATTAAGTGAAGGGAAATTCTATTTCTCTCCTTAGAAATCAATTTAAAATCCCATTTTAATCCTACAAATCGAATTTCACTATAATCAGTTAAGAACTTGCCGGGTTCCTTCCTAACTGGCCATATTCCAGAACTTTCCTAAAAAATCATTTTAAGTTTAAATCAAATGTCGAAATATTCTGTTTTGAAATATCCAGTGTTGTACCATATCTCGTTTCGTACCTTATCTTGTTTTGAATTATCCAATTTTGAAATATCCAGTTTTGTACCGTTTCTCGTTTTGTACCTTATCTCGTATTGAAATATCCAATTTTGAAATATCCAGTTTTGTACCTTATCCCGTTTTGTCAAATCCTATTTTGAAGTATCCAGTTTTAAAATGTCCAGTTCTGAGCGGTCCCGTTTTAGGCATAATCCTTAAAAATTTATATTCTTAAGAAATTACCTCGAACGGCTCCGGCTTTATTCGAGCACACCTTGAAGCTTGAATATATTCATAAGAATGATACGTTTTTTATTTTTTAGTTTACTTCGATTGTACTGTAGACAGAGTCACATTCCATTTGAGTGTGTATTTTTTCTAAAAAGTTCTGTTTTTTAAAAAACTGCGCTTGTAACTTGTAATGATGGAGATACTTAATTAACTGAAAGTCCTAAGAGCACCATATATACCAACCATTTTTTGCCATTTCTTAATATTCCGCGACCTGTTCTTGGGCCCAGTTCTTTTTTCTAAGATGATCTTCATAATTTTCCAGAGTTTTTTTTTGTTTCGTATGGCTGTAGCAGGTATCATAGCAATATTTTCTCAAAGCAAAAATTGCGATATTGGGAATATCAATTTCTTGTTTGGACACGGTCATATTAAGAAACAGATAACTTATGTTGATCTTTAGAATGTTTTTGATGAGTTTGCAGATTGTAGTGAAATGGTAGTTTTGAAAGTGTTCTGTTGAAGAATTACATTTTTTGTTTTTTGTTAATGTGATATGACATCTTTTTCCCTTGCATTTCACCCAACTTTGAACGGTGTACGACCTGATCCTAGTGACAACGTGCTAAGGAACATGTTCTTGCAAACTGGTTTTCTACCTCCGTTGCTGGCAAATAATAAATTATAGAATTTATTTTGCTCGCATCATGTTCAGTCAATATTTCGTATGTTGCCTTAAGTTCAAAGTTGAGTTTACATTGAGTAAAATCAGTTATTAACCAAAATGTATGGAATGTGGTTTTACTCATTATGTTTCATTGAATAATTCACACTTTATTATCGCGAAATGGATGATAGATGTTATTTAGCATATTAATATGTTAGGAGAAATTAGAATTAAACAAAAAGACACAATTTTTTAGGGCCTTTTCGACCGTTTCAATAGATTCATCGTTAAAAAATACACAAAATAGATATTTTAACTCAATTTCCTAAAAAATTGATGATAGAAAGTATTGGTCCTTAATGAATGATATATTATATATATATATATATATATATATATATATATATATATATATATATATATATATATATATATATATATATATATAATATATTTATCAGTGCCGAAGTGTGAAAATTAAGGAAGCTCCTTTAAACCGTATAGATCGCATAGAAGTTTAAAACTAGAATTTTCCAAATTTTTAAAATTATTATTTTATTGTTCGAGTTAATAACCTTAGAGTATGAGCTTTAAAATGGATTACATTTTGCAGAGGTTTTGAGATTTTTTGTAGCGTTGACCGACTTTAAAAAAAATTATTTATATCTAAAAAACCTTTTCCATTCCGAACCTATTTTTCTGGAACAAACTTAAGACACGGCCAACATAAAACCATGATGTTTGGTGCATTCTGTAAACCTCGTTAGTTTATCATAATACGGTAATAAGCCTTTACAAATTGACGTGTAAATCCTTAATTAGTTTATTCTTGCATACTTTTCATTAAACCTGCGTTTCATTAGGGTCAATATTCATCCTAATTTTATTATTTTAGATCCACTATAATTCCACTAACTAAACAACGTTTTCATGACACAGAGTATCATGACACCTTATCTATTTACACCTTATTCTATTCAACAGCATGATTATGAAAAAGAAACAAAACAAAAGAAATTTTAGTTAAAAATATTTTGGATATTGTTTTATTATTATTAAACGCCATTTAAAAGACAGAAAATCAGTTTGTTTCGTTTTTGTTTTTAGAATAGATTAAGATATAATAAAGATGGCCCATACACAAGCACCAAAAATGTAATAATAATAGAGAAAGTAAAAATAAAAAGAAGAAACCAGGTTTCTAGGTTACTGTATAATGAAGGTTTGTAAAATACAAATTCATCAGTGACCGAATAAAAAATAAAACCAAGTAGCTTTTCTATACGCAATGAAATCTTTCTTTGTAAAATATATGTTTGTATTTTGTACAAACATATATTTTACTTACGTGTTATTACAAGGTCACTTACTTTTATATTTTGTTCTAATTGGATCATCTTTTTATATTTTAATCTATGGTTTTAGTAATAACCAGTCGTTCTTTTAAAAGGAGAAAATGTATGAAATAAAACCATATGTTGCGTTGGTTTTATTTCATACGTTTCCTCCTTTAAAAGAAGCACTGATTATTACAAAAATCATAGATTAAGATATAAAAAGATGGTCCAATTAGAACAAAATATAAAAGTAAGTGATGGGTACCTCTAATACGCTTAAAATTAGGGGAAACAATTAAAATGTTCTGTATGAGACCTTTGATTTCTGTTTTTTCCAATTAGAATGTCATTTTGGATTTACTTTTATATGGTAGTTTTAATAATAAAATGGACTAGATTTATTTAATTGAATGATTTTAAAATTATAAGCCTATTTTAGGTAAGTTTTTGGTTTTAATAAAGAATTTGTTTAAACAGATTATTAAGAGAAGCAATGCTTCCCTTGCTTCCATGGTCGCTTCGTCCCTGATATATATATATATATATATATATATATATATATATATATATATATATATATTTATATATTATCTAAATCGGATGTCCCAGAAATGGTGGAACAAAACCAGTCAATAAAGTTATTTCGAATTGTTGATGGCTCAAAAGTTATTCTACTTTTAATGTTTTTGAATGAAATTGAATGAACACCCACCAATCTACATCTAAATCTAACCCTCACGTGTTTTGATAAACAGCCAATACTAATGGATGGGTCATCTGCCACCTCTAATTATTTCATCATCGTCTATATTATGTTGACCGAGTCTTCAAAGTCCAACTCTTCTCGGATGACCTGAAACTTTGCCTTCACTGTACACTAGATGCACGTTTTGAAAAACTCTGTGATTAGGAAAGCGTTCCCGATTTGGGTATCACCTCTGGTTCTGCAGTTCGGGTAAAAAAATTAAAATTGACATTTTAATTATAAACGGCAGAGTATGTATGGAAATACTAATATGCATTATGAAAAGTTTTCGTTTTTATACAAAATTTTTTTGTTTAATTCGGTTTAGTTTGTTTAAAACAGTTGTCATACTATAGTTTACCGTTGCGTTCATCATTTTGCATATTTTATAAAACCGGCTTACTTTGTGAAAATCTAGTGAAAAACATTTTATTGCAAAAAGCCCCGGATGTAATAACATTTTAAAATTTGCAATGTTAATGCATATTTTTTCTAATAGTTAGTCAATATTCTGTAGTCTATATTCTGTTTTTTCCCGTAAGCGCCACTTAAATATATGCAAAAATATTTTAAATTCAAAATGGCCTTACAAAACCATGGCTGTTTTTGACAGAAGATAATACTATAGCTTATAAACATATTTTTACTGGAAAGATACATCCTTTTACATCGTATTAAAATGGAAAATTAAACAAAAGAACTCTTGGTTTTTTTTAAATTCATTTTTTGGTGGTATTCGATTTCAATAAAAACACTAAAATTGGAATAACGTTTGAACCATCAATAGTTCGAAATAGTTTCCCTTGGCTTTCTTTGTTCGAATTGAGCTCCTATCACCATGCTTCATTTAGTCCACCATTTCTACGATACCCTGTATAATAATCAATACTATTATACATAATTTTGTTCACACATTTTTTCATGTTGGAACGTCAGTTAAGAAGTTTAATACAATTTATTTTATAGCTATGTAAATTTAAGTGATTTTATGTCGCTCGTTAAGTGCTCTTTAAGTGATCAGAATCTACATGTAAATTCATGAATATTAAAATGACCAGAAATTTTAGTCCCATCGATTTACACGGTATCCAATTTACGCGAATTGGTTTTTACACTGTTAACAAAATTTTAAAAAGTATTAATATTACTCCATGCGTTTATTTCGCGTGATTTTTGATTACATCTTCTAATATCTGGGTAAATTAATTAAATACCCGAATAATTTAATTTCTGCGGTTAAAAGCAATATTAAAATAGAATTATAACATCTTAAAATATAAAATAAGAATAAAGGGTCAACTCATCAAATTACTTGAAACATTTAAGTCCACAGCACGTAACATTTTGTAGACAATAAAATCAATTATTCAGTGATGAATTATGAACGATTCGTTTAATTAATGATCCATATCATGTCTTTGAAGCCATCGTGCACATGGGACTATTTAAAAAAAATAACTTCAGAAGCAGCTTGATGTCAAGTAAGTGGAAGTGCACAGATAATTTCAAAACATTTTATATCAAACCTAGAATTTTATTCCATAGTATTTGAACATAATTTTTGTTTCAAACCTAGAGTCCGATAATTCAGATTATAGTATTGAATAATTGCGATTGAAAAAATGTATTGCTCTCTTCTAAGCCAACTGCAGACTACAGCGATGGTTTAACTGTCCAAAACCCCTAAATTAAAGTAATGCAGTTTTGTCATAAAATGACCCCATGTATGTTACCAAACGTCATATAATTTCGTTGGAAAGAAAATTAAAAAAAAATTAAATTTAAATTTGGACAGGGAACAAATTTTCTAGCAAGAATAAAAAAGCGGATGGAAGATTATATTCGTAAAAGTGTGACAACTGGAACAACAGAGAGTTACATATTATGGAAGTCGTTGGAAATCCTTTAATTACTTAGATAGAGGAAACAGGTAAATATCGGTAAGCTAATACCGGAAGATAGTGATTCCAACACAAAGCACTTGAACTTTTTAACTAAATAAAACAAAGAATACCCACTGCCTAAACAACCGAATTTTCCTCCACTAATTTTAAAAACGCCATAACTTCCATAAGCTTCAATTAAAAGGTGAATTGAAAAATCACCCAGGACAAATTAGTAAATAACAACCAAGCCAATTATTGGAGTCTAATCAATTATTTAGTACAGATAAGATTTTTGGAAGAAATGGTCAAAAAACAAAACATCTGACAGTAAACCTACTATCTATTAATTACTATCTCTTTTATTTGAACAAGTAAAACGATATTTGGAGAAAACCAATTTTTAGTCTTAAAGTCTTTTTAGTATTAGGTAATTTAACAAGTCACCAATAAATTTAATAGAACCAAATGTTAAAAATGAATTGTTGGCCCAACATACCATCAACACTTCAACCTTGACATATTTTTCTCTTTGTTGGCAGACTTTATTAGAAGCACTTTTATCGATATTTAAGGAATATTAAATTATAATGACCTCCTTACTATTCCATAGATCTAAACAAATTTTCCATATTAAATTGTGAGATACATATTCGTTTATGTGCCACCGGAATCAAATATACAACTCATAATGCATGCTGGAAGATCATCTGGCCAGATACAGTTCTTTCAACAACAGAAATGTTTTTGTTTTTGAATTGTACATCAGTAGAGAAATTGTTTGAAGACAATAGTCGAATGTTACCTTCCAAGAATTGGTAGAGATGTCTGATGACATAGAAGGAAATAATCTCGATAGCTATTCAAAGAGCTATTAAAAATATTGTGTTATTAAAAACACACGATTTCTATTTACACCGCATGACCTGTAGAACGTACCTAACGTGTAAATCAAGTAATGAGTTTTTATTAAATTTCAAGACAATTCCTGATTTGATATGTGTCAAAAATTAGGATTAATGATAGCCGGATTGTAATTTTGGAGATTGCTTATAAATTTAATATTCATATACCTGTAATTTTCCAGTTATATTTCCGCAAGATTAAGATAAGCCATAAAAACTCCTATAGATTCAACTCATGCATAATACAAATTATAATATATTTGAGTTTTAGTTTTTTGCTTTTCTTGATTACTGAGCTACCGCGATAAAATTAATTTTAACTACTCCTTTTTTGATAGTAATACGTCTAAAAATTACACAATTTTGAGAAAACCATAGGTATGCGTAATTAAATTATAAGATGCGCTTAATACTTTATAGGATAGATGCTAAGAGGTGACTAAACAAAGGTTGAATGGCTGGGCTGACTACTCTTATCCGGAAAAAACTTCACTTTTAAAATAATTTACGAAAGGACATATGGATACCGCCAACATTTAACCCGACCTCCACTTATGATAATGGCCATAAAGTTTAAGATTGGTACGTGGAACTTGCAGTCACTATAACAAAACCAGACGCATTTGATGGTACTATATCAGCCAAGAAAAAGTACCGATTGGAACTCGTTGCTCTCAAAGAAATACGATGGCCAAATTTTATCAATGAATTATGGTCAGGAAAATTACATAAAACCCTGACTCCGATTCATGCTTGAAGTTAGGAAAACGTTTGTCACGTTCCATCTCTTTTCTTTCTCTCCCAAAAATAGTCAGTTGGGCTATTGGTTGGAAAAGTAAATTACCTCAGATATATGTGCTTTCAAATAGATATCAAATTAAAAAATATATAATTTCATAGTTGGAAAATTTCACTATAGTAGACTGTATGTAGCCCACATATTTGTGAATATGAATGATCTACTCAGTAATTCACGTATTGACTGATAATATAAAACTTTCTTGTGAACAACTTTTTAAAATAGATTTTAAAGTTTTGAATGTTTACGACAAATATTAAAAAAAAAAATAAAATAAAAACTCTTTTAAACAAAATAGTTGAACTCATCTTCACTATAGAATTAAATCCAATTGAAATATATAATACAATTTTCCAACTAAGAGAAAAAACTTTTGAAATTTTATTTTATAATAACATATATTGAGGAAAATTTATTCTTGAAATCATATTCTCAAAGTCCAAAATAAAATATTCTGCAATCTAATTATTTATAGTTATTTGTCTATTGCAACAAAACTACTTTAGTTTTTTTTATTTTAAAACTGAATGTAAATAGAAACGTAAATTGTTTGAAACTCTTTTTCAAGTATGTCTACTATGCTTATTAATTTTATTTTTGTTCTTCAGTTGTTCTTTGTATCATAGAACAACTGAACAACAAAAATGCATAATATAAATACACATAGTACTACCATGGTATGTTAGCCCATTGACGTGCTATATTTTGCTACTGGTATCGTTTTAAAATAATCAAAATATTTTTATATGTATAATCGCCTAAATGTCATACATTTATACTAAATGTTGATGATATTCTATCGTCCCGACGATAGATCTTTTTATGATGGTAGTACTATGTGTATTTATATTATGTATAATGTATAATGTATATATAATATAAATAAATATATATATATATATATATATATATATATATATATATATATATATATATATATATATTTTTTTTTTTTTTTTATTTTTTTTCCTGGTTTTAGTTTTATTAAGTTTCAAAAAAAAATAATAACAGTACATATTACATAAAAATATATAAAATAACAACTAAAACTAGTTTAGTAATCTCCTTTTTAAAAAAATGTAGCGGCGATACGATTCACACAAATATATACCTTATAATAAATTGAAAATAGCTGTAACGCTTAAGCACTAAATACAAAATTATATATACATTTAAAAATATAAACTAATAAAAATATGATCTTTAAAATAAATTATAAATGTCAAAATGTATCAACAAACCAAAACAATGAATACTAAAAACAATGTTTACTAAAAAACAAGTGTAAATAATAAGCATAATACAAAACAAGAAAAGTCAATCAAAAAAATAAAAAATATAAAATAAAAATAAAAATTATAATAATAATATTAGATATCAAAAATTTAAATGGATACATATTACATATTCTATTGATATATTTTTACTATTTTTATATCATCATTTTGATTTTTTTATTATTATTATCACTTTTTTCCTTCTTTCCTTTTTATTTTTTATTACTGATATAATACTATAAACTAGAAACTAACAAAAAGTTTTTAACATCATTTCTATATATTGCTAATTGTAAAAAAACACTTTTTTAACGACCTAGAAAATTCTTTCAAGCTATTAACGTCTTTGATAGCACGTGGTATAATTTAGGACCGGTGTGCGATTAAAAATTTTTGAAATGTTCTTTTTTGGAAATGGAATATTTATTCTACTTATTATACGCAACTTGTAAGGAGGGACTAAGTTATTAGCTGTACGATTTCCGCTAATTATATAAAAAGATTTAAGAACTTTAAATAAATACAAGTAGCGCAGTGGCAAAATTTTTAACTTTACAAAAAATGGAAATGAATGTGAAGTTCTCGCCAAAAAATTTATAATCCTCAATACTGCTTTTTGAATCGACATCAAAGGATTAACATTCGATAAATAAATACCACCCCAAAATGTTAAGCCATATTGGAATTGCGAATCAACTAGAGCAAAATACAAGCACTTTAAAAAGTCTGGACTGCAAATATTTCTCAAATAATAAAATGGTATTAAACCGCAGTTTCGTTTTTAAATATGAAGACCTTTAAAATTTAACTGTGGATCTACATGTATTCCGAGATATTTAAAAAAAGTAACATTCCCTATTAGGTACACAGAGTGAATCACAATTAATTTGATTACATGAAAGTGAATGATACATATGACATTTGCTTATTAAAAAAATGGTTTTACGTGCATAATATGCTCAGGATCATATTATGCACGTAAAACCATTTTTTTAATAAGCAAATGTCATATTTTATAGCAATATTCAAGGAATCTTTATTAGAGCTGGAATACAGCAATGCCATATCATCAGCACAAGCCACAATACTACCTTTCAATTCAAAAGAAATATCAGAAATATCAAAAATATCAGGAGACCTACCACGGAACCCTGTGGCACTCCAACATTTACGAATTTTTCAGCACTATAAGCTTTGTTAATACAAAGACTTTGTCCGCGATTTAGTAAGTAAGATCGAAAAAAGTTCAATGAGACTCCCCTAATACCAATAACATATAATTTAGACAAGAGAATATTGTGATCAACAGTACCAAATGCCTTGGTGATATCTATAAAAAAAAGCAGAGCACTTCAAATTATCATTTAAATGTTTATGTAGATGCGTCGAAAGAGAAATAAGGGCATTTTCCGTAGACGAATTCTTAATAAAACTATATTGCCTTTTATCAAGAAAATTAATTTTATCAAAAAAGTCCAATAATCTGTTTTTGATCAGTTTTTCAAATATTTTGGAGAACGTACTTAAAAGAGTAATTGGGCGATAATTATTTATGTCTAGACGACATAGATGGCAACATTTCTTGAATAATCGTTTAATAACACCCAATTTTAATTTTTCAGGGAAAACATCTCTAGCAAAACACTGGTTAAAAATAAATGTCAACACGTGAACAATACTGAAAATAATATTTTTAACTCTAAAATGTGAAAACACGCCGATACCACAACAACCTGTATTTTTTAAATTATTTACAATCGTTAAAATTTCATTTTAACGATTGTAAGTAATTTAAGGAGGAGATGATATTCACCCTCGGCATATTTTTAGGAATACTGTTTATAAGCCTCCATTTCGATTTTAAGTCTGCTACCGCGTTGAGTTTAGCTTTAAAATAATTTTCTTTCGTTCTAGGTATTAAACGTTTGAGTTTTATATTAATTTTCTGCAACTGTATTTTTAATAGCTCAATATTCTTATTTTTACCTAATTTCTTGGCTAACTTATTTTTATAAGTAATTAAATTCAGTAGAGTATTAATTAGTCATCCATGGATTAATTTTGCTGAGTTTTCGTTTTTTGGAGATGATCGATGTATTATTATTATAAGCCGTATTTGGGTCATCGATAGAAAATATAAGATCCCAATCGACATAGTGCAAACTTTCAGATAAATCGAAATAATTTTTCTTAGTTTGAGGTAGCGACTAGTGTAACGGAATGTCTTTATTAGTCTTAAATAAATGCAAAGCTAACACAGTGTTATGATCAGTCACCTGAAGACTCAAATATTTTATATTATTAGAGAATTTCGAAGCACAAGTTTCAGAAAATACATGATCGATGCACCTATCTGAACCTGGCCTAGTGACGGAATATATATATATATATATATATATATATATATATATATATATATATATATATATATATATATATATATATATATATATCTATATATATATATATATATATATATATATATATAAAGGGTGTTCCAAGATTAACGCAAGTTTTGCAGTATTGTTGAAACCTTATATTGGCAACATCAATATCATTTAATTTCGGCAGAAAGAACTGTGTTATCACATCGCAATATCGACCGCCAGTAACAGTTACTGCTTGACAAGCCTTATTTTCAAAAATGTATGGTCCAATGATGGACCAAAGTCCTCACCAAACAGTGACACACTGTGGGTTTTCCGAACCCCAAACATAGCAGTTTTGGTGATTACAAAGCCACCAAGGTGAAAAAATGTACATCATGGCTTAGAATGATTTTGCTCGAAAAATCAGCATCCACTTGCTGATGTTCAATAATCCATTCAAAGAATTCTCTACGCTGTGTATGGTAGTTAGGCTTCAGTAATTGTTGTGTTAATTGAATTTTGTAAGCATGGAGACACAGATCTATTTTGAGTATACGCTGTAGAGAACTTCTTGAAATTTGCAATTCTTCTCTCACGCATTGCTTCGATATTGACATTTAAACGGCTTGTTTTTGGATGACCAGCATGTTTAGCGTCTCCAACTGACCCAGTCTCCCTGAATTTTTCGATTAACCTCTTGACAGTTGACGAAGTAAAAAAACAAAAGTTGAAAATTGGTCGGTTCATTATTATCACAACACTCAAGTTTGGATGAAAATCAAAATATTTCAAGGCTACCGTCTGTTTCTAATTAACCAGCAAATAAAATTATCTTATTCTTTTGATATAGGCAGTTTATCAGTCATCAGCTTGTATAACGCTTAAATATTTTCGTACAAGCCCCACAGTTATGTGTTCCACCTAAGTTAATATGGTTTTGAGTTTGGTTACATGTAAAACCAGGAAAGATTTTTTCAAACGGGTAATCTCGAAGCCTTCATATGGATAGTAGTGCTTGCAATGCTATGTCACCTTCTATATTTTTTAAATAATTTTAGCCTTGTGAATTGCTGTCAAGAGCCTGTAGAAACCAATTTCGGGGAAAAGTGTTTTATTAATCCTTGCTTTCGGAAATAAGAAACGACATTGTGACTCCTGAATTCCTGATAGATTATGTTACTCTAGAAACCCATCATGAAAATTTCGATAGAAGAAATATTCAACGATATATCATCAAAAGTGTCAATAAATCAGATGTGCCAAGGTAAGTTATCTAGCGACGTTTAGAAGAAATTTCTAAGGAAGAAACTAAATGGGCCAAATCCAGTATTAGTCAGAGGCATACCATTATCATCGATTTCTTTCAAGGAACGAATGAATCGGCTTATGTAAAGGATACACGTCATTAAACTTAAGGTTTAAAATTCCACCATTGGTCTCCTTTATAAGGTGGAATTTTTTTAGGAAACCGTGAGTGTATAACGTAGACCGATTTTACTGTACTATAATTTCTTGACTTCCGAATTAAACATGGCATAAAAATCAAAATTTTTTGTCGTTACTGAAGATTGTCGATTAAGACGAGTATCAGATGCTTATCGCTGTTCATACCGATAGTGTAGTACAGATTTCACCTAAACCTTCTACAATGGAAGATAATTGGCCACAATTACACTAGAATACACTAGAAGGCAGCGAGCCATAATCATTAAGAATACCAATAGCTACTAAAGTTACACCAGTTGAAACAAAATTCGTGACCTCTAATGAAAGTAGGATAGACAAGCCGTAGCTCCACGACTGTTAAAAAGGAGCAGTTTGAAAGTTTCATGAAACATGAAATGAAACTTACTGAAGCGATGTGTATCAATATAACGCCTAAGGGAGTAAATCGTAAAAGATATATGACTATGTTTCATATAGGGTTAGTCTACTTGATGATCAATTTACTGAGGCATTGCAATCTGCAATGTTGCCACCTATGGGCTCTTTGTGAAAAAGTTCAAGTGGAAATCATCCTGTAAAAATTAACCCATACATCTGCAATAACCACCGTAGTTCCTTCTTCAGAACTATTACTACTGTACTGAATTCCAACATCAACCAGACTTTAGTGACTGAGAGACGCGATGTCGGAGATCAATGGTGACTTTCTCTTTTCCAATTTTACGGATTATATCTTTCGCGAGTCGAGCATCCATACTAGCAAGGTGATAAATTGTGGAGTTCAGACAGAAATTCGCGATAAAAATCTACATGCAAATCAATCATCTTCCAGCTGCTTCATAACTAAGATTGCCGCCAGATTTAATAATTCATCTGCTATTAAATCTATACCGGAAGACTATTTTAGATGGTATCAATACCTTAATGAGATCCCAAATAAAAATTTTACTTTCAAGGATCCTGAGGTGATTCCGTGGATAAAATCAAAATCATTACAGGACGTTTCGTTTATAATTTCTGTAGCCACGTATGAGAAACTGGAAATGTCTTTTGAAATGCTACTTAAAGAAAAATGGCACCATGAGCTCAACACGCACTCAACACGTGATCTGATGCATCTATTTCACGCAAACACTTCTCTGCTTCATCCAAGGAATCTAGACACATTTAAAATTGCCATGCAATTGTGGACCGATTGAGAGTGCCCTGAATTATTTGACAAATAATATATCTTCTAACATCAAATGGTTACTAAATATTCCGATTAATGATGAAGTGAGATTCAAACGGGCTTTTTGATGGATGGTTCAGACCACATTCAGGTACAAACATACATTGTTCCACGTCTACACTATCGACAAACTATCAAACATGTATAATAGTTTAATAGACACTATTTCGTTTTCAGCAAGTTCGCGGTCGTCACTTAAAGTATTCGTTTATGATAATTTTAACATAAAATACATCGAAGAGCCGATAGTGTATCACGTTCATTTTGGATGATCAGAATCAAATACCCTATATTGACAGACTGAACTACGTCAATATGCGTTTCTGGGATGCCAGTAAAATCAAAACCAGTACTAAACACCTAACTACAACTTACAGGTGCTCAGCAGATGTAGTTTACGCTTTAAAAGGTATATATCGTAAATTCTCTACAACAAATAGTGATGCAGAACTTTAATTTTAATAATCTTCAATTTTTTCCTGATCTACTTGTACTTTCAAATACATTGTACCTAAGTACAATGTATTTGAAAGTACAAGTAGATTGGTTAGCATTTACCAAGTCTGACAAATGCCAATTAACTAATAAACTGAAACTTCCGCAATCGAGCAAAATTTTGACCATTCTTGAGGCTCAAGGTTTAAGATCTGGAAATTTAATTTGAGTGCAACTCTTTGAAAGCTTACCATATGAGATAGTGGCATTAACTAGACACACTCAAAAGTTCCAGTATTTTGCTCCTATTGAAGGTGACTAACTTCACTCATTTATCCAAATCGTCTTAAATTCAAACCAGCAAAAACTTGAATTAGATATTCTTAAATGTTCATCAAAACCGACTGGTAATAATTACAGTGAACGTACCACTCCACAGGAAAAATTGAAACAACCATTACTGCAAAAAACCATCAATGCAAATCAACAGAAAAAGAAACTTACATTTTATTAACAAAATGTAAAAAAATGTCTTCGGAAGCCGTCCTATTTCATAATTTCGTTTTAAAAACATTTTACCTTGCATACATCATTTGTAAGACATCATTCAGCAAAGAGATTCTCAGTTCTGATTTTTTTCTCAGCCAATATGTAGTATATAGAGGTAAGCTTACGACTGAAACTAATACTAACAGCTGTTAACACATCTATACCCAGTGTGCTTGTTGAATTATAAACCGTGACTGTTGAACAATTATGCGTTCAAATTTTTCTGCTGCTCTTGAAAAACTCTTCAAGAATGAAGTTTGGCAATAAAAAAAGTATCGTCTAGCCGCATTCACAAAATCACCGTCAAGAAGCAGTGACTGTTTTTTATAATTATATAAAAAGTTAAAAAGTTTTTGAGGTCCATAAGTAGAACCAAACATTATTATGGTACTGCAGAACTGTGAGCTAAAAAACTGAGTATTATATCTAAAATGATTTTCGATTCTATATTGCTTATGTTCCACAAACTTATCAAGCGTATACTGCTTGCTGGGTCACAATTATTATTGAAATCAATAATGTAGAGGTTCTTCCATTGAAATGATAATGCTCAAATGTCCCCAGCTGATTAAAATATTTAAGATAAACTGCAAGAAGACTTTGACAATTTTTATTAAAAATTATAAAGTTTTTGATTGGTGTTTTCACAAATCGGAATCTTGCAAAACCTAGTATGCCACAAAAATCCGAAATCAATGATGGCTTCTAGCTACTGATCAATTAATGAAATTCATGTAAAGAAGAGAAGGCGGTTGAAAATCCTATAGCAAAAATAATTTCCCGATAAAACTTTTTTAACCAGAAAGTTATTTTCCTAATTGCCCAAAAAATAAGGAAATGGTGTTTACAAATTGTCGGAAACGCCTCGTATTTTTCATTTATTATTGACCAGATCATATAGTCAGAAAAAAATATATTTCAATAACAATTCTATACCACGCAAAGATTGAAAAATATTCCGAGAATTCTGTGAAAATTGAAATTAAAGAAATTTTCTTGGTATAGTCATACATATTACGGATTCGACCGGAATGGGTAATAATTATAACAGTGGTGCTAAAGTTATGCATGATTCTTGTCAATTATAAAATTTCAGTTGTTGATGCGGATAAATTTAAAAATTTTAGTCATTGTTCAGTCATTCTTCAAAAAAACAATTGGCGGTCGTATACAGATATTTTAGTTATCTTGAAACCTGTTTAGTTAAAAAGTTTCCTCATGTAATGTAAAAATACACTCGTATAGGTATATACGTTCGCGTATCGATTCGTTAAGATTCCAAACTTTTATTTTGTATTTTAGCAACAAACAAAACTTTTTAAGCCCAAAATTTTTATTTAAAGATATTTATTTTAGCGATAACAGAAATTAAATGAGCATTCGGTTTGGTGATGGCGTTTAATGTTGTTTATAGTTATGTATGTATATCTATAATAGATATAAAACGTCGAAAAACTTTTTTCAAAATAACTTACTTGATTGGAAACTTTGTGGTATATGATAATGAAAAATTAAAGTTTTATATTATATGGCTTCAATGTAAACAGTCATCGAAAGTCAGAGTGTTAAATATTGTTCAAAGTACTTAAAGCTGCTATAATCCAAATTTCTAATTTTAATTGAGTCGTAAATCTTGCTAATTTCCAAAAGCAGTAAATTTTAATTGATCGTGAATAATATTATGTATATACGGCCTAGAATTAAAGTTAACGAGATATAATCAAACAAATTTTCTCGACTGTATATATTTATTGGGTTGGCTGTGGAAGGTTGGAGAGAAAAGTTTATAAAACATTTTTAACTCTGTTTGATGCTTTAGTGCGATATTTGGAATATTTATTTCAGGACTTATTTTAGGATTGCTAATATCGAAAATCGTTTTTTTCTTCCAAAATAGACGGCAAGAAAACCATTTGGATGTAATTTTCACCAATATGGGGAAGACAACCACAACTGTTCACATAATTTCACTTGTTTTACTTCCAAGGCCTTCTTTTTTCTTTTGTTATCAGTATTAGTGTCACTTTTGTTCGTGAGGCAAATACACCTTAAGGTCAACACTTTAATTTTCACTTCTTTGATTGTGAATTTCTTTGTCACACTTTTATTGTCACTTTGGTTGTCACTATTTTGACCGTTGCTCCCGTTGTTAATGTTGTTGTTAAATTTTTAATTAATTTTAAGGTCATTTTTATTATTACTTTCAGTTATGCTTTTGATATCACTTTCGTAGTTACTTTTCTCTTTAGTTTTTATCTACCTTCGTTGTAAATTTTGGTTTTTAGTTTTTTTATCAATTTCATCATAAACTTCATCATTTTTTAGAGTTGTACACAGTTTAGGGCATGGCTAACATTACACTAGCTTATGGTTGCTAAATTCTAAAAATCACAAAGATTTTTCACAGGCTCTATTTCTGGTTTAGTATCGGGACTTGTGTAAATGCGTTAAAAATTAAAAGCTCTGGACATTTATTTTTAAAATTGAAATCATTTAGTTGCTTTTATTTTCAAAATAAGACAAAATTTAAAAGCTTAAAAGTGGATAGGAATGTAAGGTATAACAGGCTCGACCCGGTTACTGATACCTCAATGATCGAAAGTTAGACTTTTGGTTTTAGGGGGAGAGGAAGAAATGTTATGTCAGTAATAAAAGAATTGATCCGATTTCTAGGTAGTCAATATTTAAACTACTATTAGCACAAGGCTGCAATCTTTTTTCAGCAACTTCAGTCAGCAACCATTCATCTGTAATCTGCAATGTTTCTTTGAAACAAAATCTATTAATGGGCTAATTTCACAAATCGTAGGCAGTAATAAATTAGATTCAAAACAAATTGTTTAAACAAATTATCACTAACATCAATATTGAGAATTAAATGTTAATTTAAACCAAATTTGAGTTAAACTTGAATGTAACTTCTAAAAAGCTCAATGAATGAAATTAAATTAAATCCCAAGAATTCAGTCAAAAAACTATTTCCAAGTTCCAAATAAATCTAAAATTTAAAATTATTTGAGTGATTTTTAAACCACTTGAGTGAAATTTAAAAACACAAATAAAATTATATTTAGGTGAAATACTTAAAAAGAAATCTTCATAAATTGAACTTAATATATTTGGAAATATTTACACTATAAACTCAACGAGTAGGTAATTATAAAAAACTAAATAATTCAATTTGAGTGAAAGTACATGTTAGACAATCCTTGTATGAATATAACGAAAGGTTATAAAAATGAAAGTTTTCAACTTATAATTCATAAAATATTGTGTGGAAATAAAAGTAAAATGGTAAACTTATTACAATATTTTCACTTAGAACTAAATGGAGTGCAAAATTGTCCTATTTTGTGATTTGAGTGTAATTATTATATGATTATACTAAACTTGTGAAGGCATTTAGTGTTACTAAAGCTTTAATACCATTATTCGTTTGAATAATAAGAATAAACTGAAAATTTTCGTAATTTTAAATTAAAAATTTCACTCAATTTGCTGAGTGAAAGTTGAAGTTTCACTCAGAAAATTGAGTGAAATTTTTAATTTAAAATTACGAACTAAGCTTTTATTCGAAAGAAAACCGGTTTGGTTCAAAATTTAAAACGTCTTTAGCTATTGTAGAACTTAAATATATTATTGAATGAAATTAAAAGTTTATCATTAGTAAAATTCAAAATACAAAATCACTTAAAAGGAGATATCGATTGGTTAATTGTTCAAATTTAGAAATTATTTTTGAGTGGAAATCGAATAGTGAAGTAAAAGAATTAAGTGTTATTTACACTTTAATAAAATGTTTATTACATTAATAAATTTGATTATACATAGGTTTCATTATTTCCCAACGGTTTGTTGGGTATGCACAGTGACACGGGGCATTGCGGATCTCCGGCTGGGATTTGGTGGAAGTGTTGTGGAAGTGTTGCAGCTTTTAGTTGTATGGATGTGGAACTGCGGTGATACTTCTGGGTTTGCATGGTGGAGTGAGTGAGGGTGATTTGTTTTGGGCGGTTTGGGATTTGGATTGTGTGGCTGGCGTTTCTGATTGTTTGGTGATTGTTGTGTCTGTGAGAGTCGTGGCGGAATGAAGTGGGATTGTGGTCTTATACAGATCATATTTCGGAGAGAATGGTTGCTGGGGTGGAGTAGGGCTCTTGGGTTCCTCTTTTTGGGAATAGTAGATGGTTTTGATGTGAATCGTCAGGGAGTCGTGGTGGTGGAGCGTAGGGAAGTTCATGGCCACCCCCTGAGTTGACTTTCATATTTTTCACTTTGAAAATTTTTTTTGTTTTGGTGTGATGTCGTTGATGACCAGGATTGGCCGGTTTCCCAGGGATTATGATTCTGATTTGGTAGGGATGTTTCTTGGTAGTGAACTTGCTAGTTTTGCAATTGCTGCTTGTGGTTTTCTAAGGATGCTCGCGGGAAGTTGTGGCCAATCACTGATTCTGTAACGGAGTGGTGTAGGCCGACAGTCGTGACAGTGAGGTCTGGTTTACTTGTAGGAATGATAGAGTGGGGTTGATGTGATAGCCTTCTCAGAGCTCGTTGCGGACTTTTAGGGTCCAGTTCAATTGGCAATTTTTGTCGGGGAATAGATGGTGTCGGTTAGGCTCGCGTGTTTGGTGAGTGGCGAATTTTTGTCTGCTGTCAAGGGTGGTTTGTTTCAAAGGGGACATTTTAACGGCACCGTTAATGGTGCAAGCTTCTGGTCTCTTCATTTTGTAATCGGTCCCAGCTTGAAATTGGTTTTTGTTTGAAAAACTGTAAATCTGTAATTTGGGTTGCTGTGAAGTTTGTGTGTGTTGAGGTGTCTATCGGTATGTATGTTGTACAGTTGGTGGTCATAATACTCAAAATGGATTTCTATTTTTATATGCCTATTTTTATACTTTTATATTTTTATTGATGAGAACATTTGAAATGGTTTATTATAATTTGAGTTACGTTGTTTTGTTGTATTAGTATTTTATTGAATTATTATATTATTATATTATTGTATGATTGTATTATATTGATTGTATATATTTTATTATTATATTACTTTTAAGAGAAAACTAACCCAATTTATTACAGCCTATGGATTGCAGAATTATAATTTTATAATATTATATTATTAGATTACTAAGTATAGATGGGTTTTTGTTTTGTTTGGGGGGTTGTTGTCAGAAGTGGGGTGTTGGGTTTATCGGTGTGGTTTGACTGATTGGAGTTGGTTGCGGTTTCTGGTATTGTTGGGTAAGGTCAGCGGCGGGACAGTGAGGGACTCCGAATGGGATGTGGGGAGTTTGTTGTAGACGGCTGTGGAGGTGGCTTTTCGTTGTATGGATGTGGAGCAGCAGCGATGTTTCTGGGGTAGCCTAGTAAAGTGGGTAATGGTGGTTTGACATTGTGTTGTGTGGTTGGCATTCTTATTTTTGGTGGTGGTCGTGTCTGTGAGTGTCGTTTCATTAATGAGGTGGGATTCTGGTCTTATACAGGATGTATTTCGGAGAGCATGGTTGCTAGGCTGGAGTAGGGCTTTGGGATTCCTCTTTTAGTAAATGGTGGATGGTTTTAATGTGAATCGTCAGAGAGTCGTGGTGGTGAGGTGTTGGGGCGTTGAGCAGTTCATGGCTACCTTTTGAGTTGACATTGACTACCTTGATTTAGTTTTGGTGACCGGAATCGCAGGAATTGTGACTTGGATCTGGTGGAGATGGTCCGTGGTAGTGAACTTGCTAGTTTTTCAAATTGCTGCATGTAGCTTTTCAGGGGACACTCCCGAGTTGCTGTGGCCCGTTTTTGCACTGATTCTGTTTCGGTGTGATGTGGGCCGACAGTTGCATATGTGTGGTTAGGTTTACTTGTAGGAGTGATAGAGTGAGATTGGCCAGATAAGCTTCACAGATCTCGTTGATGACTGTCAGTGTTTGAATACCAGCTTAATTGGAAATTTTGGTCTGGTAGTGGTTGATGTCGGTAGAGCTCGTGTACATTTTGATCTGCTGAAAATGACAGCTTGTTTTCAAAGAAGGCGTTATGGCGGCACCCTTGATGGTGCACGCTTTTGGTTTTTTCTTATTGGAGTTGGTCCCAGATTGAAATTTACTTTAGTTTGCTTGTCTTTTTACTCTGCCTTTTTTAAGTATTCTTAAATCTGTAATTTGGGTTTGTTGTGGAGTTGTTGGGAAGTTTGGTTTCTATCGGTGGTGAGTATGGGATGAATTGTGAATGTATGTAATACTATTGCTGATCATAGTACTCATAATGCCACTGCCATATTGTTTATTTATTTATAAATAAGTTTAGTATTATATTGTTGTATTTCTATATTCTATATTTTTTCTTGTATTCTTATATTTTTGTACTAATCCAATTTATTACAGCCTTTGGCTTGCAGGAATTATACTATTGTATAATGATGTTACAATATTAAAAACTAATTAATTTATAATTCCAGATAAAGATTAATTTAATTTATTACAACCTAGGGTAACTAGTTCATTGATAGATATTGTTTTCAGCGTACCATTACAGATTACAGACGAATGGCGGCATACTAGAGTTGCTGATAAGAGATGGCAGAATGCAGAGCAGTACAACAAAAATGTGATTGTCTTACACTAACAGTAGTTTGAATATTAGCTACCGCGAAATCGGACCAATTATGTCATAACTAACATACTTTTCCTTTCCCTAACCCACAAAAAATTTACTAACTATTGGCCGCCAAGGTGTCTGTAACCGGGTCGATCTCAATAATTTAACTAGTATCCTTCCATATCCTTCCAAGTATATGTAAAAACGGGTGTACTGTGGGCCCGGCGCTTTCCGGGATATCCTGCTTAATGCTTGGCAGTACATTCAAAATCAATCAATCAATCAATCAATCATTTACACTTTAATAAAATGTTTATGAATGATAGTTGTTAGAACTAGTTGAGTTCTTAATTTAAATTTATTACACCTAGAATTTTAGATGTATAATATTTAAAAATTTGGAATACGACTGCAATGATTTGTCATTTTAAACATGTTTGCCTGTTCTATCAAACCTTATCAATTAGTGTTGTAAAACCTTGTTTGGCCAGGACATATGAAAAAGTATTTAACCTAGCTTTATCTCATTGGGATAAGTGTCATATTTGGTGAAATAATGTTGAGTGAAATTAGAAATATTTTTTGAAAATTGAGTGAAACGTATAAAATATGAAACTTATAAAACTATAGGTGCTTACAAAAATCTAGCAACTGCGAAAATTTGCAGTCGATAAAATCCGGGAATCAGTCAAATGCGCCAGTTGTTGACTGTATTTCAATACGGTCATAAAAATTGGAAATAACCAATAATTATTTCTCATATTGTGTCCGCAAATATTAAAAGATTGATTAGTTCAAAATAAAATAAAACTTTCAATATATTTTGACAGTTTGCATTTGTTCAGTTAAAATAACCGAACAAACTGACTGTGACTGCACGAGAATTACTCATTTTTAAACAGTCGACTGCGCTGCATTTGCTGCAAAAATGATATTTTTTAACGTAAACCTGCAAAATCTAGACAGTAGCTAATTTTTTCAAAAAACACTCTAACGCAATAACGCAGCTTAGAAAAATAGATTTGAGTGGAATTCAGCTATTAAACGAAAAAAAATAGCTAAATTATAGCAAAATTGTTTACTCTTACTTACCTATCTCTGATTTAAGTCAAAATTTAATACTAAACTGATTTGAGTGGAAATGCAAAATTTATTATTTAATTATGCCGTGTTGAGTGTTTTACTTTTAACCAATTGTTAGTGAACTAATTTTACAATCGTTAAAGTGCGTTGTAGTTGGATAGCAAATAGTTAATGTTTGAGTAAAATTTGCATTTGCAATATGTCAGTCAGTGTATTTCAATAAAAAGCTAGGAACTACGAGTTTATAATTAATATCATTCTTTGAAAGTATTCGTTTCCATTACTAAAAGCTTATTATTTAAAACCAAGAAAACAAGGTTTGGAAATATGTGAGGCTTTGAAACTAAAGCTTCCAAGTGAAATACAAATTCATTCAAATTACTGTATTTATATTTAAAGTTTATAGTTAGTAAATAAAGAAAATGCTTAAAAGTGTTCAGCTCAAATATAAAGCTCTTTTTTAAAAAAGCCCAAATATTTATGAAATTGTCGAAAAGCGTACAAACAAATAGTATTTGTGTAGTAACATTTAAAAGTATTCGAAATGTTTCAAAGTTTTTAATTTTAATGGAAAACTTTTATTTTAATAGCTGTAATATTAAAAAAAAAATTTCAAGTAATTTTAATTTACTTTGATCATTCTTTGGAAATAAATTTTTAAGAAAATAATAGTTTGAAATGTTGATACAAAAGGCCACCTTCAGTTCTCCTATTTGATAGTATTTGGAGAAAAATTACCATCATGTTTTCAAGATATTAAAATATCGTTGTACAGTTGGTTTTTGGCCTAACTCTGCATTATATAAATTTTAATTGTAAATTACAAAACTCCGACAGTTTTCACTCACTTCTTAATAAAACCAATAAATTTTCAAGAAATAAAAATATAAATATATATATTATTCGAAAAAAAAGTAAAGATTTTATTAATATTTTTATACTAAATTTCACTACTAGTTTCGATTTTAAAAAAATCATCGACAGGTGATTATTTGCAATTAAAGTTATTTGCAATGAGTTTTGTAATTTACAATTAAAATTTATATAATGTATCACTCACGTCACTCCGTACCAACAAACAATTATGTCTGCATTATAGGTATTACATTTTATTGCCAACATCTAAAGTCATCAAACATTTAAAATTGATTGTTGAAAACTTGTTATGCCGATTTATCTCATACGTGATGAGGTTTAAACCCTAAACGAATAGACATTTTTCACCTGTAACATACTAAATTATTTATAAATTGACAGATACATTTTTTACCCAAAATTTTATGTACACAATTTATGATTATTTTTTGTTTTAAATTATAATAACATATAAATATTTTGTCGATATGTTTGAGGGAGTGATGTATTATTTTATGTACACAGGGTGGTGCATTTAAATTGATATACACAAATATTTTAAAAACGAGCAGCTCTTTTGAAAAAATATTACCATTCAAAAAATGAACATTTTAAAAGACATGTCTGTTCAAGGTCATCTAAATCAAGTTACTTTATCTGGCTCTTTGTTTTCAAGCTATATATAGATATTATATATATATATATATATATATATATATATATATATATATATATATATATATATATTAATATATATATATATATACATATATATATATATATATATATATATATATATATATATATATATATATATATATATATATATATATATTTATATATATATATATATATATATATATATATATATATATATATATATATATATATATATATATATATGCGCTAGTCTCAAGTTAACTGTCTCACCCGGTATACAGAAATATCGATTCATCAAGTTAATTGTCAAATAATAATGTTGCTTGTTTAGATATTTATGTACATACATATTTAGTACATTAAAAATGCAATATTCCATTTTTAGCCATAAATATGCTTTATACTTCTTGTTAGTGATGTGCTAAAATCCAGTATTCATGTCGTTATTTATATTTTTTGTTCATATATGTGTGTACAAATATGAAAGGATATTCGAGCAACTAGGAAAATGTACATGTGTATAAAAATAATATTAAGTGAAATAGAAAAATGAAGTCAACTATACTCTATATAGCAGATTATGCTACAGAGAAAACACCATGTTTGTATATATTCACAATTCTTATTATTATTGTTTTAATTGAATCTATGTATAATCTAAAGTGTATTTAATTTATCCTAGTTATATATTGTATATACATTTGTATATATGTACTATGTAAATACAAAAGAAAACTGTATATATAACTAAATATAGCTTAAAACTATATGGCGCCAAAATAATGTCGAATTGACTTGTTCATATCCATACATAACGATAATTTTGATGGAAAATTTATGTATATCGTGTATCGTACACATATATACGTATATATTCTTACTTGATTAAAAATCTTAAAGAGGCTGGAGATATAAAACAAAACAAAAAATAGTATAATCTACTTTATGATATCATCGTAATCACACAAACTATATGTATTTCAATCGAATAGCTTTTTGATGTATATTTTCTTATCGATAGCAAACTTTAGATATAATAATTTTCAATTGGAATACGATTGGAATCGTATTCTAACGCCACTTTATTATTCTGGCTAGAAATAAAATTTGTTTCTATAATGTATATTGATGTATATTGATTGACAGATTGATTGATTTAGAATGTACGATCAACCTTTAAGCAGGATTTCCCCGATAGCGCCAGGCCCACCATACACCCATTGTTACATAAACTTGAAACATTTCAATTAAGATTTTTATATTATTATAATAATATAATAATATAATAATATAATAATTTAATAATATAATAATATAATAATATAATAATATAATAATATAATAATATAATAATATAATAATATAATAATATAATAATATAATAATATAATAATATAATAATATAATAATATAATAATATAATAATATAATAATATAATAATATAATAATATAATAATATAATAATATAATAATATAATAATATAATAATATAATAATATAATAATATAATAATATAATAATATAATAATATAATAATATAATAATATAATAATATAATAATATAATAATATAATAATATAATAATATAATAATATAATAATATAATAATATAATAATATAATAATATAATAATATAATAATATAATAATATAATAATATAATAATATAATAATATAATAATATAATAATATAATAATATAATAATATAATAATATAATAATATAATAATATAATAATATAATAATATAATAATATAATAATATAATAATATAATAATATAATAATATAATAATATAATAATATAATAATATAATAATATAATAATATAATAATATAATAATATAATAATATAATAATATAATAATATAATAATATAATAATATAATAATATAATAATATAATAATATAATAATATAATAATATAATAATATAATAATATAATAATATAATAATATAATAATATAATAATATAATAATATAATAATATAATAATATAATAATATAATAATATAATAATATAATAATATAATAATATAATAATATAATAATATAATAATATAATAATATAATAATATAATAATATAATAATATAATAATATAATAATATAATAATATAATAATATAATAATATAATAATATAATAATATAATAATATAATAATATAATAATATAATAATATAATAATATAATAATATAATAATATAATAATATAATAATATAATAATATAATAATATAATAATATAATAATATAATAATATAATAATATAATAATATAATAATATAATAATATAATAATATAATAATATAATAATATAATAATATAATAATATAATAATATAATAATATAATAATATAATAATATAATAATATAATAATATAATAATATAATAATATAATAATATAATAATATAATAATATAATAATATAATAATATAATAATATAATAATATAATAATATAATAATATAATAATATAATAATATAATAATATAATAATATAATAATATAATAATATAATAATATAATAATATAATAATATAATAATATAATAATATAATAATATAATAATATAATAATATAATAATATAATAATATAATAATATAATAATATAATAATATAATAATATAATAATATAATAATATAATAATATAATAATATAATAATATAATAATATAATAATATAATAATATAATAATATAATAATATAATAATATAATAATATAATAATATAATAATATAATAATATAATAATATAATAATATAATAATATAATAATATAATAATATAATAATATAATAATATAATAATATAATAATATAATAATATAATAATATAATAATATAATAATATAATAATATAATAATATAATAATATAATAATATAATAATATAATAATATAATAATATAATAATATAATAATATAATAATATAATAATATAATAATATAATAATATAATAATATAATAATATAATAATATAATAATATAATAATATAATAATATAATAATATAATAATATAATAATATAATAATATAATAATATAATAATATAATAATATAATAATATAATAATATAATAATATAATAATATAATAATATAATAATATAATAATATAATAATATAATAATATAATAATATAATAATATAATAATATAATAATATAATAATATAATAATATAATAATATAATAATATAATAATATAATAATATAATAATATAATAATATAATAATATAATAATATAATAATATAATAATATAATAATATAATAATATAATAATATAATAATATAATAATATAATAATATAATAATATAATAATATAATAATATAATAATTTATTTCAAAACCAACTAGTAAATATATCCATTTTAAATGTGCTAAGACTTCAATAACGGTTTCGTCTCGAAATGTTATTCCCTACAACCGTGACTTTTCTTTTACAGAACTTAAACAAAACATACGATAACAGCGATACCATATGGCTTTAGCAATAAACTGTTTAGCGGAACACCTTTGACTTTAACAGTTGTGTTAAACGCATTTGTTAAAACCAGCGGAATCAGCGTATTCTAAAGATCGTATCAGAATAGCGCCATTTTAAAGCTATTTGGGAGTTTAACTTTATTAAACCTCCTCAAGTTATGTGAGCCATTAGCATATACCGGAAAATTAAAATTTAAATTATTTTTTTAGATTATGAAGGGGAAAACTCGAGATTTAAATTTGACACGGTTTTGCATAAAATTGTATCAAAATATTTCAATAAAGCTGAAATAAAAATTGAGCTAGAATTATAAAAAGTGGATCGGAGGGAGGGAAAACATGTTTAAATAAAATCTATGAACTGTATACACCATTTCATGAAAAGTATATTGAAACACCACGAAACAAAGAAAGTAGCTCAATATTTTCTGAATTATATTATGATACTCATTTTTCTAATGTAAAACTAGAGTTAAAAAGTGGTAGCACTTTATTGCACTTTTGTTAAGAACTTTTTTCATGTTTAATGACATTCAAAATATATTGAAACTTTATAAAATAAAAGTAGCTCAATATTGTCTAGCAGTTTATGGAGCTATTTAAATGGTTTATGATACTCTTTTTCTTCTTACTTTTTGGAGCAGAAAAAATAAAAAATAAAAAAAAACATTGCTTTGAGAAAAGGGACTTGACGCCAACGAGCTAAGCATATATTTTGATTTATTGGAACTATATTGGACCTAATTTATTTAATTAATATAAGTAGCATTTAAAATAACAATTGAAATTAGTGTTCACTAAGATAAAAGAAACTATAATTTTCAACTGCATAAAATGTCAAAAATAAATCAAATTAAAATCAAAAATAAATCAAATCATGTTTTTGCTTTAATTCCTCGGTTTACAACTATAAAAATTGAGCTATCATTATTTTATAGACGTTATATAATTTTTTCCGTCAAACAGGGTATATTCACTTTTATAAATATTTTGGGAAGATATTTTTCACTCCATTTGGATTTTCTAACTTAAATTATGATTAATAAATGCACCGAATGTAACTATTTTTTTTGCTTATTTTCGAATTTTGTTAATTATGTACAAAAATTGTTTGAAATATTAACTTTAATACAATCAAACGATACGTCAAAAGTTAAAAGGAAATCTTATAATGTAGCTCACTTTCAGTCTAATAAAATGTCTGCATAAAATATATGTACCATGCCATAAAAAATATATTAAATCTTCATTAAATAAAAGTAGCCCAATATTTTCTAGCAGATTATAAAAAATGATAAACAATATTGAGCAAAAATATCATGTCAAAAATTCACTATCTATTTTTTCGTAGGGGTTGCGTTTGCTGCTTTTTACATTTGCTCTAAACTTTTAAAAGAAATCTCAAAAAATAAATAAAGTAAATTTGTATTCTTTAATTACTCGATTAACTGCTTATAATTATTGAGCTACTACTATTTTTGAAATTTCAATATTTTTTTCATGCTATTCACGAACTTCTGCCTTCTGGACCTAATTGTATGTAGAATGAATGCAAAACGGTATCATATTTTGCGAAAATTTTAATATTCCAAAATTATTTGCCAAATTCGAATTTTGTTTATGTTGCGAAACGCTTCAAGGGTTTTCAATGTTATTTTACGTATTATAAACGCATAGTTTTTTTTCTTCCAATAATGATGGTTTCAACCGCGTATGGTTTTTCGTGTTTACATATACACATATGTGTACACAAAAAAACTTCAGTTCCCAGAAAGAAAATTCGTCAAAAAAATATGTTATTTATTTATAGAATTTTTATTTTTTTTATATATTTAGAATGGATGTAAACAAAAAAATGTTGTAACCAAAGTTACTTACTTATGTATATAACAGCATAAGTATATTGAATAATAATGTTGCTGTATTATATATAAGTATATATACGTGTAAAAATAATTTTCCAAATTGCTATGGGAAAATAAATACGCTTGAACAAATAAAAATAAATTGTTTGCAAAAGCACTAGGAGCCTCACTCGTGTAAAACCCACAAAGCACATTTTAATCTACATTTTTAACTGAATACGATTTAAAAATCACAATTAGCATTCTATATTACCTGGCACTAAGGACTATTTGTTAAGTACATTAAGCGATAAGATCCTGCAAAATTATAACCGACAAAACATTTAATACCGTGGATCAACGTCTAAATAAAATTTTACTTGTCGATAACACAATTTTTTCAATTGAGACCATAATGCTAAATAAAAGCTATGATAATAATAATAATAGTTGATATACTATAGTCGACATATAGTAAACAAAAAATTGTATATATTTGCGAGCGGCTATATATGAAAATAATAAAAATTGTATGTCCTCAGTGCCCTAAGGATAAATAAATATTTGATTAAAATCCAAATAATTTTTTTTACAGCTTGTATATACTCTTATCTCAAGAGATATACTGATGGTTTAACTTAAATTAACGAAAATATTTTTTATATTTTAACATATAGAACGTTAGATTTTCGATATGATTTGAATATTTGTTAAACAACTTGACCATTCTATATATATAGCTATAGGCTTAGAATTTTAAGAAATGCCTCTCGCCATGACATACACCCATAATATAACATAAAAAATATAGGCTAAACCTAAATGACATCTTGATACGAAAATCTTTCTTTTATATTTTAATCAAGACCACTCGATTTGTTATACAATTTAGCTGAAGGACATTAGATTTTCTTATAACGTTTTGGCATAAAAAAAATATATTTTCTTCTATGCACTGTACACAATTTTCTAATCAAACTAAATTTAATTTTAATAATAGTTAGTTGAACTTAAAGCTCTTATATATATTCTAATAAAATTGTGTTTACTCAATTAAAGTTCTTTAAAAATGACTTCCATAGCATACTGAAAATTCTATAAAATCTGGATACCACAAAATTTCCAAATATTCTAAATTAAATATAAAAAAAATTATTGTGGTCAAGCATATGAGGCTATATAAGAACAAAGCGAAATGTTGAGAAGAAAATCGATGAAAGGATAAAAAATGTTGTTGTTGTTGTTTTTAAGATGCTTATACAGCTTACTGTTTTTAAGACAATATATCAAAAAGTTATCTTTTTTTTTGGCTCCTGTATACACAAATCAATCAAATTTTTTCTAATAAATTGTCTTGAATATAGAATGGGAACAATATATTAATACCCAATTGAATATTTTTCCGTGTATCGACTAAATTGAATCGATCCATTTTATGGGAATATAGAAAAATTTAGTTTATTTATTAGAACACTTAACATCCGATATCTCAGGAATTCAGGATGTTGATGAGATATTTTTATTATGAAAAAGGACGATGGTTTTAGTTTGGATTTTTATGGTGAAACATACGCATAATAACGATTAAACCTAACATGGAGCTTGTTCTAGCATAAAACATTAATTAATATGTTTTCTAAAGGATATATTTTCAACTTAGAAAACCTTTTTTTGTAAAAGTATGCCATATCTAGCGATTAGTGATATTTCAGATTAGCTGCAGTATGTCATATATATATATATATATATATATATATATATATATATATATATATATATATATATATATATATATATATATATAAAATAAAGTGTGTGAAGTTATCCCAGGATTTTATCCCAGGAAAAATAAAAATGTTCATCAGGTAATACTATCCCACAATACAATTTTGGATACAATTTTGGATAAAATTTTGGATACGGATGGCCTCCAATATTTTATCACAGCTAAAGGACATTATACTATGTCGAATAATTTTATACAAAATTATTTCCAGCACTCATGGTTCTTGAGATCAATAAATTAAAATTCGTATACAATTCTCATTATAATATGGGCTATATAAATATACATTCAAAGTACCAATCACAACTGGCTTAGCCAAATACATAACATGCCATGTCGATTTAATAATCAAAAACTGTTTGTGTACGTTACGAATATTTTTATCAAAATTTGGGATGATTTTTGAAATTCTGGGATAGATTTTTAAAATCCTGGGATAGTATTACCTGATGAACATTTTTATTTTCCTGGGATGAAATCCTAGGATAACTTCACACACTTTATTATATATATATATATATATATATATATATATATATATATATATATATATATACATATATATATATATATATATATATATATATATATATATATATATATATATATATATATATATATATATATATTTATATATATATATATATATATATATATATATATATATATATATATATATATATATATATATTAATATATATATATATATATATATATATATATATATATATATATACACATATATATATATATATATATATATATATATATATATATATATATATATATATATTTATATATATATATATACATACATATATATTTAAAAATATTTATTTTTATTTTTTTTAAAATTTAATAAAAGCGAAATAAGGAACCTTGTTTTAATAAAAACAAAGAATTCAATATTTCTTGTTTTATATATAAAAATAAAAATTATTTTATTGTTTAATGTGATAATAAAAAATTTTATATTAATTTTTTCTAAAAAGAAAAAATTTTCTAAAAAATATACACTCGTATAAAATTTTTTTGATTTTAATCAGGAATTCATTTCTAAGATTACTATCCTCTTTATCAGCCTGCACTACTTTGAAACGCGAATTTTCCTTACCCATGTTATTATATACCTTTTTCAGGTATGATTTTAGCTCCGCCCCTTTAATCTTTTTTCATTTTATTTTATACAGGTGGTTGATTTTAGTCCTAGGGGGCAGAATCCCTAGATTCATACTTCCTTGCAGTGCTCCTTGGGACACGCTAAATGAATCAGGCGGTGTAGTGGAGACGAGCAGGGGAAATCCTGTGTATGGACACTACATGTCAAGGCTAGCCATTGGCCCCTCAAAACCAATAACAAATCAGCGTCTGTTCTCCAGGTTAGATGCGGCTGAAGCGGGCGTCTGTCTTGTAACAAGCGGCTTGCTATGTGTTCAAGGTAGGACTGGATGCCTTAAGATTCTTTCCAGTACGTAGCCCACACACGTAACAAGTGGATTGAGCAGCAGGCCAATAACTTGCTCTCATAAAAACAATTAAAGTTATGAATCCTAATAAAAGGCATCGGATTACCATATCGGATTCATCACAAAATCGACCTCGGAAATTGTACACGGACAACGCTTTAAAAATGGGAACATGGAACATGCTTAGCCTCTTAAGACCTGGAGATCTCCAGATCCTTTCGAACCAAGCAAAGAGTTACACATTAGATGTGCTTGCACTACAAGAGCTTAGATGGTCTGGGAGTGGGATCCATGACACCTCTAATGGTTACATTCTTCATTACAGCGGCCATTAGAATAGAGGAGAATTTGGAGTTGGCTTCCTTATCCATCAGCGCGCGAAGCATCATATCATCGACTTCCGCCCTATCAACATGCGAATATACACGGTCAGGCTCCGCACTAAGAAATTCAACATCACGATCTTTAATGTACATGCACCCACCGAAGATAAATCTGATGACATCAAAGATATCTTCTTTGTCGAGCTGAAGGAAGTCATCAATAACATACCAAATCGATCACGTCATGGTGTCTAAGAGACATGAACAGCGATCATGTGCTTGTCATATTTAAGTATAAGTGCAAACTGTCATCTACGTTCAACAGACAAGCACAAAAGACCGTTCGATGGAATATCGATGCTTTTCATGCGTCACTGCAGAATTACCAATCAGCTGTCACTAATTATTTAGACCGGCCCAATAACATCGAAGAAGCTCCTCCTAACATCCAGGAACAGAGGCACACAATACAGTCAGCCATAACCACCGCGGCGCAAAGTTCCTTCGGAAGAAGGCCTCCGAGGTCCCGCAATGTTTGGTTCGATGATCAATGCCGAAGGGGCGTCGAAAATAAACGAAAGCTTCGTGAAAAATGGTTGACTCGCAACAACAGAAGCAGTCTAGCAGAATATCTCCGTGCTAGGAAAGCTACGACTAAATACCTTCGACAAAAGAAGTGCGATCATATGAGATCTTGCATTGCAAACATCAGCTACCAAGCGAAAATAGGAAACTCAAGGGACTGTTTTGCTAGCGCCAGAAATCTAACTAACAACTTCTACCCAAGAAGTACAGCCATCAAAGACGGAAATGAAGAGCTGAGAACAAACGTGGCTGATGTTTTCTCAGTATGGCAAACAAGCCTACTTTCAAAATCTGCTAAATCGGAACGACGAAGTGACCCCCATTAGAGCAATAGCTCTTCCAGGTGAGGAGGTTCTTGTTGAATATCCCACAATAGAGGAAGTAAAATGTTTAAAAAATGGAAGGTAACCGGTCTCGACGGAATCCCCACAGAATTGATTAAGCTCGGAGGCGCTACTCTTGCAACAAATCTATACGATCTCATCGTCTCTTTTTGGGATCACGAAGAGTTGCCGGAGAATTGGAAGACCGCATTCATATGTCCGCTGCACAAAAAAGGAGACCGTCTTAAATGTGGAAACTATCGTGGTATCGCTCTGTTGAGCACTGCTTACAAAGTGTTGGCTAATGTTGTACTTTTCAGACTCATCCCTGTCGCCGAAAACACCATTGGCGACTATCAATGTAGTTGTCGTCCCAACCGATCGACCACTGACCAATGGTTTACCATGAGGATGATCTTGGAAAAATGTTGGGAGTACAAATAACCATACACCAACTGTATATAGACTTCAGATAGGCATATGACAGTATAAACCGCGAAAACTTATAGGCCACGCTCATATACCTAGGAATTCCAGAGAAACTCGTTTCTCTGTTCAAATTAACAACCTCTGGGCCTGTATGTAGAATCGTAATTGAGGGAGCTGTGTCAGACTCAAGAAGACTTGGTTTGGAGGTGAACAGAAGCAAAACAAAATGATTATCAACACCCAGGAGCATCTCCATGATAAATCTCGGCATTTGCAACCATAACTTTGATAGCGTCGAAAACTCGCTAAGAGCGAAAACGCTCTTAAATACATTGGGTCAGTTATAACATCGTCGAATGATATGCAGGCAGAAATAAAAGCGGACAGCGAGTTTTCTACGCCCAATCGAAATTATTGCGATCTAAACATATGTCGCAGTCGTGCAAGCTCGCGCTTTATAAAGCACTCATAAGACCTATGCTGGCTTTCGGAAGCGAGAGCTGGGCCATGACCTCTAACGATTGTAAATTGTTATCTAACTTCGAAAGGAAGGTTATTCGCTCAATCTCTGGTCCAATCAAAGTCACGGACAACGAATATCGGATTCGTATGAACCACGAGATAAGGCAACTTCTTGGAGGCTGCGATATTATCGGATTCATCAAATTCAATCGAGTTAGATGGCTCGGCAACGTTACATGATCTCCACAACAACGAATGACCAATAAAGTGTTCCATCAACAACTAGCCAGTGTTCGTCGTAGAGGAAGACCTCGATTGCGCTGACGTGATGACGTCGAACAAGATCTACATGCATTAGAAGGTCGAAACTGGAGGACGAGAGCGATGGACCGAGATGGATGGAGGACCTTAGTGCAGGCGGCATAATCCCTTCATGGGATATGAAAGCCAGAGAGAGAGAGGTCGATTCTAGTCTGTACCTGTATGTTTATGTTATGTCTGTTTTTGTAAATTTCGTAATCTGCCAATGTTGTCATCAAGCTGCTTTTTTTAGATTTATGCAACACTTTTTATTGTAACACGTTCGCTACCAGGAAAGTATACTGTTTATTAAGTTTCTTGCTATTGTGTTTTCTGTTCAATAGGTCCATCCTTGTCGGTTGGAACCCGTTGGCCCTAGCGATCTGTTTAATAGTATTCAATTCCTCTGTATAGTCTTCTTGGTCCATTGGTATCGTATTCAGTCTGTTGATTATGTGTAGGTATGCCGCAATCTTAAGGTGTTGTGGATGGTGTGAGTCGTTATGAATTGTGTGGTCCGTTTGTGTTGGTTTCCTGCGAAGATTTTAAACTTGTGTTCAAAATTTTCATTCCGAATCGTTAGATCCAGGAAATTAATACACTTGTTTTCTTCAGTTTCCAAAGTGAATTTGATACATGTTCATTATACCAAAATATGAGGCCAGTCTGGCACCTTGAGGAATTTTAACTGATTCTGTTCTGTTTACAAGTTCTGCAGGTTGTTCATCAACGAAACGTTGTTTTTCAGTTTAACTTTATTCATTAGATACTGATTAACGCATTTCGCTATCTTGTACGTGGGAGCTAATAAGCATGTCCGATTTATGAACCTTAGGAAGTCCTTTGATTTTTGGCGCCGACAATTTGATCATTTTCACGTACCTCAGTTCTTGTTTATTTATTATGCATTTATTGATACTACTGCAAAATTTATCAGTTGGGTCACAATTAAGTCTAATTATATCAATATCCTTAATATAGTCCTACCGCCGCGTTGCCTTTATCAGACTAAGACGATGGCCCCATGTTTTTTAATCTTCTTTGCCAGTCCGAAAGTACCGAGCTCGAACGATTACAGTGCATCACATCAGTTTTACTAATTCCATCCAAATTTTAATATCTCAAACTATCTTGTAGAATAGTGTCCTTTTTAAGCGTGGCCCACTGTAACTGTAACACTGTTAGGGGTTAAATACTTTATCAAGTATAGGCATATCTCCTTGCAAATTAAAATCAATTTCCGTTAGATTTATGGTTCTCTTATGAAACTTATGTTTTGCAAGAGGAACCTCAGCGGTATTTGATTTAATTAGTTTTCCTAGAGTTTTCTGATCTTGCTTTTTATATTCAATCTCTTTTGTTTCAACCTTGACTTTATGCGTTGTTATTCTAGACCACATAAAAACACCAAACTTTCAGGAGAAGGGACATTGATCTGCTGATGTATAAAGTCAGGTTCAATGATTTTTGAACCAGCTTCCAATGTTGCATCAATCTGCAGTTCGAAATAACTCATTTGTTTAAGTGTACCAGATGCCATTGCTAGTGTTCCTACTCCGAAGTTATCGCTCTGACGTTGTGTAGCATACACTCTTAAAAATTTTGCAGCGATTTTCGTTGTTATCCAAACCTTTAACACCAAAGCCTTTAATATAAAGCATGCAATAATTGCATCAATGGTATCGAAATGGAACTTCAATATAATTTACTTTGTATCTCTAAAAAAAGCTTGATTTAAATCAAAACTAAAAAAAAAAATTTTACAAAGCAATAAAATTAAAAAACAACAACAAATTAACCCTTTGTATACCAAATAACGTTGTAAATTATATATATATATATATATATATATATATATATATATATACATATATATATATATATATATATACATATATATATATTTATATATATATATATATATATATATATATATATATATATATATATATATATATATTAAGGAGTTCATTGCCGGTTTTGCCCTTACCGGAAAACCGGTATTACCGGACAATTGACATTAAACGAAATTACCGATTTACCGAAAAATATTATCGGTAATTTCAGTAATGATATTGTTTGTTAGTGAACGCTTTCACTAATTGATTATTGCACGTACATCCACTGACAGCAAAAATTCCATTTTTTCATAGAAAATCTAGTACATTTTTGTTCTTATTCAAAATCAACTGCGATTGACGTGTAATTCAACAAAAACATAAGTAAATGCAAACTACCAAAGTGTGATAAAGCTATTCTTTGCAATTGAATGCATTGCATAACGTAATTGGATAAAAAAGGACCTTTGTCGAGAACAATTATAGTGGTACTAATAGTACCGATCTATGCAATAAAAAATCAACAAACATCGAGTCAATTTCGCAATATTTTTATATCAAAGCTAATAATTCACTGCCGATAGTCTTATCTCAGCTCACTGCCTTTGATAGAATTTCGTTTTATACAATTTGTAAAAAGGTTCATATAAGGCAAGGATTAATTTCTCAAGGGCTTACTTAAATACTTAAATCTAAAACCGTGAACGAGTTACGTGAAAATAATTCACCAACAAATTAAAAATTAATTTATACAACTAAAGTAGTATTTGATTTTACACTGTCATCGAAATTGCGTCCTTAAATTTATTTAAAATATATGTTACTAAGACATTATGTGCATCTTGTTCGAACTGATCTAGTTTCATTGCGTTTAAGTGAAGTGGCATTAAAAATACAGATGCCGGCTAAAAAACAAGAAATTACAATTTATCCAGTATCCAATTTTTACTTTTTTGACACTTGCCGATGATGAAAAAATGATGAACGTTTCTAATTTTCAAAACGATGATGGTAGGCGATGACAGAAAAAAAAAAGATAATCGTTTTTTATGTTTACACTATAATATCTGACAAAATCAAATCAATTTTTTTTTCGTATTATTGAAAAAAGATGATAATGTAAAGGGGCTTTTAGTTATTATTATTAATAAATTATTAAAATAATTTTACGCTGTTTTATCTATTAAAGTTAGTACGTTAAAATATTTATAAAGTGCGAAAAGTGAAATATAGAATGAGCTTATCACTAAAATTTCCTATCAAAAAAACATTATTTTCTGTATAATATACAAACACGGGGCTGTTTGGGAATATGAAGTTTTTGTTGCATCAGGTATGTATTTATAATCAAGTTCCATTATAAAAAAGGATTTTTCACAGAAAACATGATAGCCGCGAAATAGCTCAGTTTTACAAAATACTGGAAATTTTGGAAGAGCAACTTTAACGTTTATAAATTTCGTTGAATATGTTTAAAGCTTCATTTTGGGATTTAACCTCTGAATCTTCTCACTAATTTCATTAATGCAAGCCTTAAATTATTTCTGCTGCAATTCATACTACAAATTGCTGATTTCAATGTAAATAATATCGTAATTGTTTTAAAGCAATCTTGATGCTCATATTTTATTATGAAGCATATTAAATTGAAATCATTTTTGATACAAAAGCAGTTTTGCAATTTTTTTTTCGGTGCGAATAGTATTTTTTTAAGCTAGTTTAAGTACCACCTTACATTTCGATGCAAATTATGTTAAACTATATTTGATGCAAACCTTGCTTTGTATTTCTTTTTTCAAAGTAAAAGGAATCGATATTTTTTATGATGCATCATAGGTTGCATTGAGATCCGAAGCAATCATATATTGGGCGTATATGCGATCCTAATAACATCGTATATATACAAAACAAATTAAGAGTGTAAATACGATGTTTGCTTACTTTTTCTGGCTCTGAATAGTAAAATTTGCGACCCCAAGATTCGTCTTAAAATACTCCAAAATTCGGTGAGGCTCGTTTATATGCTGCTATGCGAACAACTGCCGTTTATTATATTTCGCTTTGAAATATAAAATTTTTTCATGCATGTATAGGCTTTTATCCCGGCTTCTTTGAAAGGACACAACATTTTGTAATGGTGTATTTGCGGAGCTTTACATTATTTTTTTGAAGTTTTAGCGAGTCCTCACTGGGTTAAAGGTCGATTTGTAGCATTTTCCCTTGTTAATTTAGTTCGTTGCTTCCGAACTTGATACCAAATGTTTGTTTTATGGCACTTAAACTTTTGGACACTTCTTCGGCTGAAATTTTCATCAGTTCTTTGGCTAAGAGTCCCAAATTATATTCAGCCGCAATTAAAGATAGGGTTTCAACACCCAGTTCGCGGTAAGACTAAATGTGGTCATATTAAATTAAGGTGGGAATATTAAATTTGAATAAAATTAACTAAATGATCCAAATTAGTAAGTAAATTAGTAAAACTGTCCCAACACAAATACTGTTGCAACAGAATAAATTAATTTTTTAATACGTAAATTCTAAGAATTTTTTTTATAAATTGTATACCAAATGAAACGTTATTTAATAATTAATTAAATTTTAAATTAAAATTTGAAAAAAAATTAAATTAACTCAACTTTAGAATTTAGAAAAAATAACTAAAATAATTTTTTCATGAGCACAAATATTAATGCAATATATATATATATATATATATATATATATATATATATATATATATATATATATATATATATATATATGTATATATATATATATATATATATATATATATATATACATATATATATATATATATATATATATATATATATATATATATAAATATATATATATATATATATATATATATATATATATATATCCCTTGTAAATTTTTGTAGCTGTACCCTGGCAACAATGACATATTGACATATCAATGACATACCAATGTAACAGTTATTTCATTTAATTTTAGTGCAATTGGACTTTCTTGTAATTTAAATGACGTATTTTGTCAGTTTAATGGTTATTTCATTTAATTTAGGTGCTAATAATTTTGTTTTTTGGATTTGTAATTTATATGCATTTTAGAACTTAATGTGTTTCGGGACTCAGTGCATTTTTTTTTGTAAGAGATCGGACTTATTTTGTTCGACCTGTCAAATTTTTTTTAAAATTTTTTTGTTTGTTTTATAATTCCTAAATCAGAATCTATTCTATATGTGCGTATTCTGTATGCGTATGGATGTAATTGTATGCATGTATGTGACATTTATATACAATTACTTAAATAATTCCTTTACCTTCCTTATCTATTCAGGAGATCATCCTAGAGCGTGATCCTACAGTCTATTCAATCAATCAATCAGTAAAGTTTTTACAACAGGCCGACCTGCGGTAAAATTTTGATCGAGACAGAATTAAATAAATTTAGGATACTAATTACTAATTACTTGTAATATACCAGCCAAATTTGAATAAATCCAAAACCAACATGAAAAGCTACCGTTGTCAGTAAAAACATTTGCCAGGCACATTTTTTGTTGGACTTTGGTATTTAAAAATAAAAAAAAACAGAAAAAAAACTTAATCATGAAAAAATTAATTTCGCGATTTACATTTTTTAACCATAATCATAAAGTAATGATACCAAAATTTTAATGAATATCCCAATTTATTCGTCGCATTCCTAAATTTATATACAAAAAAATAAAAAATAAAAAAATTAATATTTCAAGTGTTCGCAACCATAATTCATCATGATTTATTCATATTACGATTTGCTTCATACATATCGCTCCATAATCCTTTTTTAATGTTTTTATTTTTAAGCCCTTAGACAACATACGAACACTGTTTATGTGTGTACGTATATATTTTTATGTTGCGAATTTATTTTTAGAATTTCCCATACTCGCTGATAAAAAGAAAATTTACACACATCTTTTACGAGAATTGATAAGCAAAAAAAAACTCGCATATTGATTAGTTTTGATTTAAAAAAATAAAAATAAAAAAAAACATTGCTAAAAGATTTATGTCTTTTGGCAGAGTTTTTGAGTAATGATAATAATTATGTACATACATATAAGATGTTGGCATTAAATTTTGTGCTTGAATAAGCTTTTGATGTGAATAGGCGTCATTCTAATTATTTAGTATTGAACGAGTTTCCAGTTAGCGGCAAAAAAAATATAAACTTTGCAATCAAGAAAATTTATAAGTCTAAATAATCCCAAGGTAACAGCACATCTGTTTAAAAATAATTATTACAGACATTTTTAAGTAACGAAACGTTCACGTATTTTGTTTAAATATTTTCTCCATTAACGACAATTAAATCATCATAATTATTATTACGATAATTATTAATGTCTTTAAATTTTAGGCGCATGCTTAACTTTGTTTTAGGCATTAAGGTGCATTATATAGAGGCTGATTCCTTTAATAATAAAGAGATAGAAAGGAAATATTTCTTGGAGCTATTATTCAAAAAGTTGATTTTAAAATTCATGATACAAAAATTCTGGAGATACTGGCTACCAATATATCGTCAAATTACCATTTAAATCAAACTCACCTTAGCTTGGAGAATCACTTACAATAGCACTTCAAAGACTCTTTGCTATTAAAGGGCGTTTTGGGAAATATCCAGCATTGAAAGTTGACTACAATATTCATGAGAGACTATATTTTATTTAGGCGTATGTCTCTAATTTGGTCAGGTGATATCAAGAAATAAAAACTGTAAAACTGAAACTGTGCGTTTAACGCTTTCGCAAGAACTTCTTTGGATGTTGCATTAAACGAAATTTTAAAGACTGGAACAACGATTCAGAAAGAATTGTTTTCAATGCGTTTATACATTTTTGTAAACACAAGATCGGGATTGCCTCTTAACTGCATATTATGATAGATTCTTATATGAAAAAGCCAACCATTGTATCTATGAAATGGTCTCAAGCCAAGAATTTTAGAGAAGACATTAGCCAAATTATAAAGGGCTCATCGCTACCGCATAGTAGTAAAAAGAAAGCTCTTGATCATAATATCTACGTATTGGAGAATTAATCGGGCTAAGTACATGCCGCTCATATGATACAAAGTATCTACTCATAAAAAAAACGGGAACCGCTCAGAACTGGACATTTTAAAACTGGATATTTCAAAATAGGTTTTGACTAAACAAGATAAGGTACAAAACTGGATATTTCAAAATTGGATATTTCAATACGAGATAAGGTACAAAACGAGATATGGTACAACACTGGATATTTCAAAACAGGATATTTCGACATGTGATTTAAACTTAAAATGATTTTTTTAGGAAAGTTCTGGAATATGGCCGATTAGGAAGGAACTCGGTGATTTCTTAACCGATTTTGATAAAATTCGATATATAACATGAGAATGGGATTTTAAAATGATTTTTTGGGAAAGTTTTGGAATAAGGCCAGTAAGGTTCCATACTTGAATATTTCTATGGAGAGAAATAGAATTTTCCTTCACTTAATGTTTTTTTTTTTAATTGCTGCTTTTCTCATCTTATTAAAATAATCATTGACTTGATCGAGTTTATTGTCAGTAAAATGTATCTTCATCTATTTTTTATTCTTCTACTTAATATAACTTTTCTTCACTTTAGAGAATCTATGTGAGAAAAATTAACTAATTTTCATCAACATTTTCATCCTACATATCGAATTTCAACATAATCGGTTAAGTTCTCGCCAACTTCCTCCCTAATTGGCCATATTCCAGAACTGTCAACAAATAATAATTTTAAGTTTAAATCACATGTCGAAATATCCTGTTTTGAAATATTCAGTGTTGTACCATACCTCGTTTTGTACCTTATCTCCTTTTAAAATATCCAGTTTTGAATTATCCTGTTTCATCAAACCCAGTTGTAAAATATCCAGTTTCGACCGGTACCCAAAAAAAACATAGCATCCATTTACAGGAAAGTTAGTAGAATATCTAACCAAGAAACACTTGCACCCAAGACCAGAGCAACTAATGACAATCATTTGGCAGACGTACTGGGTAATCGAAACTTAGCGTTTAGTGGGGAGAATCAATCGAGCATGTGTCACATGCTATCGTTACAAAATTACTACATCACAACAACAGATGGGTAATCTTTCATTTTATCGAGTAACGCCGTCAAGACCATTTTCAGTAGATATGCCAAGTGAAGCATTTATAGTATATTACGGAGGTCCATCACACGTAGAAGCTTACCAAATCGTGTTTATTTAGATAATGGGTCTAAACTGCAGAAGATTTACGAGCCTGTTTTTGGCTAACCATATTGACTAGCATTTTATCCCTTTGGCATCGCCTCACTTTGGTGGCTAGTGGTAACTGTTGTCAAGTTTATCAATAGACATCTAGTTTTCAGTATTGGAGAATCAGCAATTACGTTTGAAGGGATACTTTTATGTCAGATGTCAGTCAAATTCTAGACCTATTGAAATGTCAGTCAAATTCTAGACCTATTGCTTTGCTATATGCAACAGAAGACGCGAATTATGAGACCTTAACACCAAGTCATTTTTAATGGGATGCTCGCTGTTTATGTTGCCTAAAGTACCCAGTGTATCAATTTTCTATAGTAACCGCTGGCAACTAGTACAAAACATGATGAAATATTTTTGAAAGCCTTCCTGTGCAGATTATCTCTAATCCTTACAGCAACGTTCAAAATGGCAAAATATTTAGTGATTCAAGGAATAACATTGAGCTTGTTAAGGATGCAAATGTACCACCAGGTTACTGGACAATGGGGTGGATTATAGCTACTCATCACGGAAAAGATATAACTTCGTCCAAGTGGTTACTATATTCAAACAGCACGAGGAATTTATAAAAATCCATTGTACAAGTATATACTTAACATTTAGTATACTTAACACTTAGCAAAGACACACATCATAGTACTTATAAGAACAATAACACTTCTAACAGTTAGTCCTTATGCATAATGGTTGCTTTTCAATCGACCACTGTAACTTATAAGTACTTATGTGTGTGTCTTTGCTAAATTTAAACTACTCGTATACTTAACGTTTAGCAAAGACACAAACCTTAGTACTTATAAAGCTGGTTGATTAAAAAGCAACTATTATAAATGTGATAGACAACCCGAAAATGAAATTAAAAAATTTATCACCTCAAAAATATAAATTTTATTTAACAACCTTTCATTTAACAACCTTAAATAAAAATTTAATGTCCTCTGTTTCAAAAACTATTTTTTTAAATTTAGCAAAAACGACGTCCAATAAAACTAGGTAATAAATTTAAAAAACTTGGAGCAGCGACGAGAAAGCAATGACGGAAGTGGTCAATATGAAATCTGCAAATATCTGGGAATATAGTTAAACAAATTTACTAGTAATATATATATATATAAATATATATATATATATATATATATATATATATATATATATATATATATATATATATATATATATATATATATATATATATATATATATATATATTACATGGTTTAATAATTTACTAGTAATATATATATATATATATATATATATATATATATATATATATATATTAAAAAGTGCAGAGATCATTGAGGAGTACCAATGTTTACAATTCTAGGATCACTCAGCTTATCAATAACATCTATTCTTACCGATCTTTTATTTAGGTACGAAGTTAGAGACTCCGTTAAAATCGATATCGAACATTATGGGTAAAGTCGAAAAAAATAGTAACCCTATTTAAATGCCTTTTTGAGAACTTTAAAAACTACAGACTACAAGGGTATAATAGTTCTATAGGTTCCTATATCATTACAATTCTTTTTTAAGAAGAGGCATAATAGTTGCTACTTTTAATCAATCTGGTACTATTTCCTGTTCAAAGGAAAGATTAAAAATATGTGTAAGGATTAGACTTTTATATTAAGACATGAAGTAAAATAAAAGTATCACTCATCTGCCTGATTTTTAGGCTCACTTTAAATTATATTTCTAAGACCCTCATTATCAGTTGGGTGATTTGGTTCTAATAATCGATTATATTTCGTAGTTATAGACACAGGAGTCATAAAACCTTTTAGGCTTCATTATTAGAATTTCATCCATAAGCTTCCAGTTTTTTTGCATCATCGCAAAAAACGGTTAGAATAATAAATTTTCTTTTTGGTCTTAATGTCATCATTAATTTGATTGCATAATTTGAAGATGCTTAGTTTTTGACAGACATTAAGAATAACCTCGTTTTATACAATTGAAATTCTGTTAAAAAATTAAAGATGGATTGTCAAGGTTGAAAGCGAAATAGACTGGAGTCCATATCAAGGAAACATCATGTTCACCATAATCCACAAAAAATTTCATATATATGGTTCATTAAATCATTTGAAAGAACTATTTCAATTTCAATGGGATGAACTTAAACTGCCCCGGTTATTCGCATACTTTAAGAAAATATACGATATTTAAATACGGTTCTGACGGATCTTAAAAACTTATTTAATTTGAAGTCAAACAAGATTGTTTTTGGCGATTTTAACTCGAGGCATCCTGCTTGGAATTGCTTCAGAAAAAACCCAAATGAAGAACTATTATGCAATTTAGTGTCTTGTTCTCAAACTGTCACGGTTATATTCCAAATAAGAAATGTCGACCTTCGACTTTTGATTTACTGCGGTGGCTAATATTTATTCGTAACTTTCTATAGGAGAGGTTGGTTTTCAACAAATGAACTAAACTTTGATTCAATTAATTGATCTACTAACAGGCTCCATGACATTGGCATCAAGCTGCCACTTAGTAAATTAATTTATCAATTATCTGATCGATTTAAAACTTTTAAATTTTTATTTTATTTATAGTAACCTCCAGATTCTGTAAAATAACGAAGCCAAAACTTCATCAATGGTAAGTGGCAGACACTTTTTTATATTATACTTTATACATATATTCGCCACATAACTATTGTAAAATAACCATCTAAATGTATAATGCAGAAAAAATATGAGATCCTAATTAGACTCAACGAAATGGTACACTTATTTGAGTGTTAAAAGTTAAAAACTTAAGTTAGCCTACTTTGTAATTACGATGACATTAACATGTGTAACTATAAAAGTTTAAATAATTTTTTAATCCTGTAATATTCGAAAGTCATCCAAACGTAACGCCTAGATGTCAGCAATAAATATATATGTACATATTTTGTTTACATTTGCATCGTCTTTTCAAATAACGCAAGCCATTTTGTTTTAGCAGAAACATATACCGTAGAAGTACAATTGCAACCATGGGCTATGCCCGAGTAGTCTGATAAATTTTTCTTTTACCTATTTTTTAACAGTGTACAGGGTTTCCATTATTCAAACTAACTAATTATCGAAATGGACGTTCTTTGAAAATATACCAAATAATTGGCCAAACTAATCTTCAATCAAAAGTTTAATGAAACAAGTCTGAGAAACTGGATGTGTTGAGATATAAGTAAACAAAGGAACGATGGGTATTATGATAACGAACGACAGATATTATTTTCGAGCAAAATGTTTCATATTTCTTCTAAGATGGTGCTGGAAATGCTGTACTATGATTGCTGAGCAATACTAAACAATGTTGAGTGAATTTATATGGTCACAATTATAGATAGATTAGTGTCTGATACATATTTTTTTAGCTAGACGGTCCAACATGTCACATACCTCGAGAAAACATTACGATTTCAATTAAGTAGCCTCCAAGGCCTAATCTCCATTAGATTTTTTTGTAAGGTTTTTATTTTAGAAAATTCAAGTGTATGTAAACAAGCCACACACAATTAATAATCTAAAAAACAGCACGTGGAAAAGTCATTGCAAATTTCGATATTCGAATTGATGTAAAAAAAACAAGTAGGCGCGTTTTGTCGTCAGCAAACGGTTCGGATCGAATATCGATCGAATATTCCCTGTTCCTATTGAAATGTCGATTTAATTGCGATTTTCTAAACCACTAACGATTATGGAGTTAACAGCGAGATTTTACTATACCTACATTTTAGTCATCGAGAGTTTTGGTGTTAAAACTCGTTCATTCATAAAGCTTATATTTTTAAATTATAATGGTATCATGTTTGTCTACATACATTTTAGAGAAAAGCAAGCGCGCCAGATCACAGAAGCAACCAAATGTATGCCGAATAAATATAAAATAATTGGGTTGTTAAAACCGTTTTTAAGTAATCGCTGATGTAATTAAATTTTTTCAAATCATTAAACTTAACAGTGGAAGCAATAAAATTAATTCGTATTTTTGGTCATTTATGTTCTATGTATATATACAAAAAAAGTCAACAACAACAATATATAGTGGAAGCTTTTTTTGCTCCGCCTACGTTGAATTGTGCTTTTTGAGTGATTTATTATAATATTAAAAACATGTAATGTAAAAAAATTATAAATTAAAAACATAAAATTTTATGTTTTTGGTAGATTTAAATTTAAATATTTATTTTTAATGTTGTGTGATTAAGTTTCGACGGCACTTATACCACCATTTTGTATATGAATGGTAAAAATTTCGGTGTGTACGTGAATTTTTCGCATTTCAACGAAATTTTTGTTGTTAAATTCGATATTACTAAAAATCTTAGAAACGGTAATCCGAATTATTCACCTCATTTCATTAGCACATTGATTATGTTATGGAATCGTAAAAACAAATGCCGAGTAAAATTGAAGTAAAGAACTTGGAGTCATACAATTTTTTGTATGAACAAATATGGAGAGGCTTAATATGGGTATATAATTATAGGGTTTCCAACAGGCATACAAATAAATGAAACATTGTGGCGTTTTAAAGGTTTTCAAAACTTGAACTAAAAAAAAGGTTGAATTATAAAGGAAACTGGAAGAAACGACAGTGAGGTCGAAATAAAATGCTCGCACGTATTTATACAATTAGTCCAAGAAATGAAGAACAGTTTAGAAACTGAACTGTATATAGATTTATTTGTACTAATTTCAAAAAAATAGCTTCTCGATGCGGACTATCAGAGTCAGATGATGAATGGAACCGTTATCTTATTGAAAGTGCAATTTATCATATATCAAACTCATTGCACAAGCCATTTGCTTTCATTTGTTACTTTTGTCAATAACTTTTTGCCCACTTAAATTGTGTGTTGATCATCAATAAAGCAATAAAGCTACAGACATAAATACTATACTTTACATAACATTACCGCTAATTAACCTCAAAGATCAAATGGCTAACATCAACTGAAAATTCACCAACCAAACAGGTCTGTGATGCTATTTCAAGAAGAAAGGGGCACAATGAAATAAATTAAGAGCTTAAATCAAAAGCAACATGTTGCATTCAGCAAGATTATCGGAGACGTCTTATTACAACTGAAGCTCAAGTTTTGGGACAAGCAGTCCTTATCATCATATATAAGAAAAAATGCTTTTAACGCATAAAGTCAGATGAATCAACAAGGGTCTACAATTTTCCGAAAATAAGTTGCCATTTTGAGGGTAAATGGTAGTTGCTAAAGGCATTTTTTGGCAAACTTAGCAAGTGGTTAAAAATTAATGTAAGAAGCATAAAATTATGAGGAGAGCTGTTAAATTATGGAAGACACTATACAAGAAAGCATGAATGTATGGTTTTTAGCTACCGGAATAAAAAAAGGCAGATGTACTCAATTTAGAGGCAGAAAAATTACCACTTTAATTATTACTTGGAATCGACATATAAAGTATTTAGGTAACTAAAGAATATGCTGTTCATATGCCTTCTTTTTATTTGAAAGCTTAATTCATGATATCAAAGATGGCAAAAACTCTCTTTTAAATGTGCACCATGACTACGTCTGACATAGCGCATTCTTTCAACGCAATTTACCATTTTTCCTTTTTTTTAACAAAACTTTGTCAAAAAAAGATTGCTTAAAGAAAATCACTCCAATTATAGATACATAAACTGTTATGCCTGTGGAAGGCCACCTCGGAAAACAATGCTTACCCTACTAATCGAATTTGGTTAAAAAGCTAGTTCCACAAAGATTCACAAAGTAGAAAAATATTTCTTTTTAGTTTCTGCCAGTGTGAATTTCTCCTGAATGGGTTCTCTGTACACCCCTTCACAGTCTGCTGTGTTTGAAAACTGTAAAATACAGCATCGTGTCAGAAAAATGAACATGGAATATTTTCAAAGATAACCTATTGCAAGATTTTACCTTACAATAATGATTTTGCCTTTCAAATTACTTTTAGAACTAAACGACAAAAGCTTAAGCGATTTTAGTATAGACACGATGCTAATACATTCGCACAATTTTAATATTAATGAGTATTAATGATATTAATGGTTTTGCTAAGAAATGTTACCAAATTTATAGGCTTAGATCAAAACAAACTTTTACTGCAATAATTGGTAGTGTATAGAAAACAGGGTTGGGCGTTTTACATGTAAAAAACGTTTTCTCCATTTTACATGTAAATAACGTAAATTACAAAAAAAATGTGTATTTTACAAAAATTTGTAAATTATATTTAAAAAACGAGAATCCGTCCGAAATAATTTAAAATATTGAATAAATGATACAAACATTTGTTTATAAAAATAACTTGCATTAGAAAATCCAATTAAACATTTTATTTAAATGGTTAATCATAATTATTTTCAACTTTCAGTTATCTACATAAAAATCACCTATCCTACAATGCCGTCTGTTTACGTCTTAAACAAGTTCTTATATTCGACCAAATAAACAACTAGTGACATAGTGCCATCTAGCTACATTTGAATAAACTAAAATAAAATATTTTTAAGAGTGCATATTTCTTTCGATATGTAGCGGGAAACTAATAAAATAATTCTCTGCAGTGAAATGAATGAAGAGAATCTATACTCGTTTGACTGGCTTTTAAATTTAAATCTTTATTAATTTCAAACAGGACAAAATCAACCAAATTATCACTACCCGTCTCACCCTCATCAAATAAATGTATGCCTGAAATTACTAGCCCTATTCGATCCATTCGATAAAATGCCTATGCATTATGCCTTTGATGTCCAGTGTAGTAAAAAGGTAGCGAATATGATTATCGAATTTAAGCGTGGAACTGTAGTGAATTTTATTAATTCAATTTAATTTTTCTTACTCTAATTACAATTAATAACCTAAGTTTGCAGCAATACCATTATACTAACCTTACCATAGAATTAATACTAGATAAATTGATTAATACATTAATAATTAAATTTGGGAAAAATATTCTTTTTGAAACCCAGCAGTTACCATTCAAGGAATTCCATATGCTAACCCCTCTCACGAAAAACGAAGCGTTCATCAAATTACATTTATTAATAGCAGGTGTCAAGATTTCATTGTCAAAATATTTCTTATCATAGGAAAGTTGCACTTTATTTTACATTTTTTACATATGTACAAATATCAAAATAAATATACACAAATACACCACACTGTAATATAAAGTCAATTTTTCTTTAATTAAGAGATTTGGTAAGAGATGGCGATAATTGTAATGAAAAATTTGATTTATATTTTACAGTATGTATAAAATAATCGTTTACATTTTACATGTAAAAAACCCAGTAAATTACATTGTGTAATTTACACGCCCAACTGTGATAGAAAATAACAGTGGTAAATCATTTTTTTTGGATGCCCCAGGTGTCACTGAGATAACATTCCTCGCAAATTTGATGTTGGCATATTATGTAGACAATATATGTAGACAATCTGAAAAATAGCATTGGCATTCGCTGCTTCTTCAGGAATGGCCAAAACTCTATAAAATCATGGGAAACTGCACACTTTACCTTTAACCTACCATTTTTTAGATCTTTGGAGAAATTCGGTATTTTGTATACCTCAAAAAATATTCGATTAGAAAATTATCTTAATTAATTAGGGCATTTCATTTATTATTTGTGGGACGTATTGGTCATAAAATGGTTAATTCAATTGATTTGTAATATTTGATCAACTTTTTTAAAATATAATTTGTATTAATTTTAAAGTTTTGTGTCAAATAAAGTGTATATAAAATCTAGTAAATTGTGCAGTGGTTAAAGCTGCGGTGCTTGTTTTGGGAGGTACCGGGTTCGAATCCCAACAGGGGAGAGTTACAAAAGGGATCAATCAATCTGATTTCTATCGATGATGACGATGAACACAACTATGACTCCCTGTTGAAGTGCAGAGTCCATGGGCCGAACCATCATCCATGCCAGTACAATGGACAGAAGTGAACCTGTATTCGTGTGTCCTCGGTTTGGATGGCGACGTCGTAAGGTAGGACGTTAAAAAGTAACCACGAAAAAGTTGGGTGTGCTTCGGCCCATAACAGATGGCATAGATATATACAAAAAAAAAGTTTTCCTCCGACAAGCCAGGACACTGAGAAAATTTTTTAATGATAATATGCTCATTTAGAAATCTTTCACGAGGCATGAGTGGGCCCTTAACCACAGGGTCAAAAAGCTAAATACTAAGGACTTTTTCTTGAATCTAGTGAAGCAACCTATCGGCCTATAAGTTTGTTGTCATAATGAAACGTTTTACCTCGGTCGAGGCGTTTGCCTTCCATTTTACTACGAACCAGCTGTTGAATATACCAATTGTATTGATAAAAATGTGTAAGTTACAGTATCGATATGGTTTGGCAATATCACCGAGGTGAAAACAGCATGATTTCGAAACTTATATCCCCCTAAAAAATGTATAAATCGTGTGGTGAGATTTAAGCATATATAAATAACGAACAATATTATATTAATCATCGAAAAAAAACTAATCAAAGACCAAAAATTAATTTTAAAGCAAAAAAATCCTTAAGAGAAGTTTCTTGTATACCATTAAACGTGATGTTTTAAAAAATTCTAGATTTTAAGAAATAATTTAAATATTTCATTAAATTTTGTTATTTTACTTTGTACTTATGTTTTATACTCGTACAGCACAACAACCATTTTAAAAAAAGTTTAACAAATTCTTTGAAACATTAGAAAAAGGTTATACAGGGGATTTGTTTTTCTTTTTCGTCCATCAAACTTTTTCGATTAATACGAGAAGAAAACAAATAAAATAAAAAAATCTTTTATAGAATGAGGAAAACTGGACCAACATTATTATTATTATTGTTATTATTATAAATTGTTGCAATTAAAACATTTTTGGGTTTTGTTCCAGAACGCTTTTCGTATAATATCAAATGAACATTTTTTTATGGTTTCTTGTCCTAATTATATCTATATATTTATATATATATATATATATATATATATATATATATATATATATATATATATATATATATATATAAATATATATATATATATATATATATATATATATATATATATATATATATATATATATATATATATATATATATATATATAAAGATGTTGGCCAAAAATTAAATATAAATAACGAAAATACTGTATCTTAATGATTGGGTGTGGTTGACCAAAAAACATAATCTTAATCTAATGATAATTGTATATGTTTTGCTTTTATTACAAACCAAAAAGAATCCCATATATATAGCTATACATAAATGTTGATTTGGGTCTCAAATAAACTCGTGCGTATATAAAGGAAAGCCAACAATTTATATTTCTTTCACCGGAAACTAAATATAATGAAACAATTTCATAAAAAAATTGTTGTATTCCACTCAGTTTTCTTTTAAAAAGAAAATATTGATTGGAGTTATATTTAGGTATATATAGGTGGATACAATATATGGGTTAATTCTATTCTTGAGCTAGGTCTGTATTATATATAAATATAATGTCAATCACTATAAATAAAACTCAATAATAAAGAAATAATCTCATATATATACAAACTGTTGATACGCAATGAATCCTATAAAATCCCATTTATAATATATAAATATATATATATATATATATATATATATATATATATATATATATATATATATATATATATATATATATATTTATATATATATATATATATATATATATATATATATATATATATATATATATATATATATATATATTTATATATATATATATATATATATATATATATATATATATATATATATATTATTTATATATATATGTATATATATATATTTATATATATATATATATATATATATATATATATATATATATATATATATATATATATATATATATATATATATATATATATATATAAATTGGTAACCTTTAGTTGAAACCCAAATTTTCGGGTGCTAGAGTAACATTGGAAATTTTATTGTTTTCTTTGATAATTGCAAACAATTTATTGCATATAATTTAAATAAATAAACAATTTTATAATGAAAAATAACTCGTTTTTTTGTTGTTGCAATTTATGTACACAATAAAACGATTTTCCCAGAAAAATTGATTTTTAAATTTTAAATTAAGTTGAATATTTTTCAATTTAATTTATTATTTGTCGTTCTAATTTTAACAAAGATTGAAAAAAAAAAGTTTGTATTCGTTTTATAGGGACTGAAAATATTTTATATTATATTCCGTCTTATTATTCAGGCTATTTAGAGAATTGATTTTCGAAAGTTAACATGTGAACAAGGAAACATTATATTCGTATTTTATAGGAAGCTTTCTTAACTCTTTTGCTGTTAGATTTCAATGTCCTACTTTACAGTATTGTCAGCCAAATTGAGACGCATGTGGTCGTTTTGTCACTAGCCACCTAGAGGCAACATAAATTATGAGATTTGTCGGATACAAACGATTAATTACAGATGATTTTCGTGACAGAATAGTTCTGTCACGTAAGTAGAATGTTTTCGAATAACTCATAAACTATTACAAATGAAACTAATGTTTTTTTTTATGGGAAAGTTCTTTTTATTGTTTTACAATGTATTATCACGGATAACTATACGATTATGGCACAATTACGGCAAAGACAAAATTATGGCACGATTATGGCAAAATTATGGCACGATCATAGCACAATTGTGAAACGGTTATGGTACAATTATGGCTAGATTATGACACAATTATAGCACAATTGCGTCACGATTACGGATCGTGTGATTATGGCTTTATTATTGTACGATTATGGCACGGTTGTTGCACGATTATGACACGGTTGTTACACAATTATGGCACAGTTATGGCGTCATTATGGTTCAATTATGGCACAATTATTGCACAATTATTGAATAATCATGGTACGAATATAAAATAATTATGGCAAGATTATGGTCCAATTATGATACAATTATAGAACAATTATGGCACGATTTTGAATCGTGTGATTATGGTTTCATTGTTGCTCGATTATGGCACACATTATGGCACGATTATGGCTCGATTATGGCACATTCATGGCACAATTATGGCACAATTATATCACAGTTATAGCACAATAATGGCACATTTATGGTACAATCATGGTACGGTTATGGCACAATTATAAGACAATTATAGCATGATTATGGCTTGATTATGACACAATTATTGTACAATTATGGCACGATTATGAATTGTGCCATAATTGTACAACTATGACTACATTGTTGTACGATTATGGCACGTTTGTTATTCGATTATGGCTCAAATATAGCATATTTATAGCATATTTAGGTCATCGGTCGTATAGAGATGGTTAAGGTGTTGGTTTAAATACACCGCGGTCGTAAGTTTGATCCCCACCGCTGACCTTAACACTGTGACCAATTGTGTTTAATATCGATCTTTGGAGTGACTACCTACAACGATCACCAATTGTACAAATATAATCTGAAAGATCTTGTAAAAGATCTCAGTAAAGGTCAAGTCCTGGCATAATTATGACACAATTATTGCACAATTATTACACAATCGCGGTAAGATTATGGCACAATTATAGGATAATTTTGGCACTATTATGGTTCGATTAAAATACGATTATGGCACGATTATCAATCGTGTGATTGTGCGTTCGTTGTTGTACGATTATGACATAATTATGATTAAATTAAAGCACAACTATGGCACGAGTATGGTAAGATTGTGGATTATGGTAAGATTATGGCACAATTATTGAAAAATTATGGCATGATCATGGCACAATTCTGGAACAATTATGACACGATTGTGGTTCGATTATGACACAATTATAGCACATTTAGGGCATTGTGACACAATAATGGCACTATTATGGTACAATTATGGTACAGTAATGGCACAATTACTGTAATGGTACAATGATGGCATGATTATGGCACAATTATAGGACAATTATGGCACAATTAAGGTTCGATTATGACACAATTATGGCACGATTGTGAATTGTGTGATTATGGCTTCATTGTTGCACGATTATGGCACGGCTGTTACACGATTTCGGCCCGTTTTTGGCACATTATGGCACGACTTTGGTACAATTGTAGGGCAATTATGGCATGATTAAGGCACAATTATGGCCAAATTATGACACATTTATGGCACAATTACGGCACACATACAAGTATGGGACAATTATAGCATGGATAGGTTAGATTATGACACGATTATGGCATGATTATGAATCTTGTGATAATGGGTTCGTTGTTTTACAATTATGGCTCGATTATGGTTCGATTATCACACGATTATTGCACAAGTATGGTAAAATTGCAGCACGATTATGGCACGAGTATGGAAGAGTATGGCACAATTAAAGCACAATTATGACACGATTATGGACAGATACTATCATTTCTTTATGGAAAAATGTAAGAATTAGCCCCCGATTCCGACAAATAGTGAAAACTAGAGGTAACAAATATTTCGTAGACACAGGCTTTGCTTGATGCCACGATGATAAAACCAACTCAATGCTCCCATAGGGTGGTGACGCCGAATCAAATGTACGAAACGTAAGAAACCTGGTCACTTTTTGAGGGGTTGTCAAGAACCAGCTTAACAATGAAACAGCCTGACAATCGGGAACAACATCCAGAAAGTTTGGCTTCAAAAAGCACTGTTCTAATTGTCCAACTCAGCAATATGAATACAAATCGGTCATATAGTCCGTTACAACCTTAAGACGGCTACTGTTGACATGGCAGCAGTAATAGGGAAAGTGTTTTCTTAAAGTAACAATCGGAGAAAGAAGGTTTATATTTGCCGTAGTATAACAAATCAATGCATTTTGGGCGTGGATGTCACGATGTAGCACCAGATATTCCCTTGATTTGAAGAACCATGTATTGGATGCCGTTATAAATGCCTATGTAACTCCCCTACTAAATTTGAACAATTATTAGAGCATTTTGTTCGAAGCCAATTAGATTATTTGTTTGGTGTATCTGGACGGACATTTTCATACCAGGATGTACATTTGATGAACATTTAAGTCATTTTCAGTAAGTCCACACCTTTTCAAGGCTAACTAACTAGGTTACATAGTACCAAGTAAAGCAGTATGAACCGATTTTTCATCTTCGATTACCGTAAGTAATACGGAGATCGGAGCAGTCATATTTCAAAACAAAGGAGGTACAGAATGAGTATTAGCGAACTACAATCGGGTACTTTCGAAGCCTAAAAACTGATTGTGTAAGCCGAAGAGAACCGCTAGTGGTGGTCGAAAGCGTCAAAAACTTTCATAAGTACCTGAATGGGCAAGAGTTCCTGCTTCGAACTAACCATGCTGTATTTAAATGACTAATGTTATTCAGGGAACCAAATGGACAAACATAAGAGAGGGGTTTCCACATTAACGCTGATAAATATCCAGTATGCTGTTCAGTGAAATTGCCTACAGACGAAGAAGACTTACTCGCACGAATTATATAGATCAAAGTCGACGTAAAAGAGTGCTGAACCAATATATAGCTAACAGAAGATCAACGACAAGATGAGTCAATCGCCCAAAGGTGGAATTGGGTTGAGCAATAATATAATGACAAGAAATTGCAACCGAAAGTGGAACCGTAGAAAACTATTGTGCCCAGTGGCAGTCATTAAAATTAGAGGTTGGATTGCTCGTAAGACTTTAGGAATCGTCTGCTGGCAACAACACCAAACAGTAAATCGTGCTACCAATAAACCAAGACAATGAGGTCCTGCAGGAGATGCATAATGGTAAATCTGGATCACGTTTAAGCATCTATAAAATATTAAAGAAACTAAGACATCGGTTCTTTTAGGTCAATTGCCAAAGGCATGTCGAAAAGTGGTGTGGGAAGTGTGAGATTGTCGCTGCCAGCAAAAGACAAGTTTCAAATAAGAACAAGAGGAAGGACGAAACAATATAACGTTCGAGTGCCATTCGAGCGAATATTAATGGATATTGCAGGCCCATTCCCAGGTACCCGAGATGGTAATCGATACATGCTCATTGACTGACGGTATATAATATGTTGCCCTGTGAAGTGTTTAAATTATACAAAATATAATGAGGTCTAAGAGTATCGGAGCCATAGGAGAGTATCGGATACATCGCTTTGTGGTACACAAGAGTTAATTTAATTAGACGACTGAGGCTGGCGTCGATCTTGGATCAAGATCGGTTTGCTATATAAGTGTCAAAAGCTTTAATAGGGATCCTAAAATTGTGACCTCATCACCAATACGTGACCAATATATGTAAAATCCGGATAAGCCGCAGATAAACTACCCATGCACCCTCATAAAACTATAATTTATGTTATGAACTCCAAATCACAAAGCCTTTGGATACTACCATGGATTCGTCGCGACCACATAACTATCCAGTCAAGCATAAATGAAACCACCAATGGTTTAACTCTTCGCTACTCCGACCATCACAATGTAAGAGGATTTGGCGTCTGTTTATTTATACATCGCCGTGTAAATCAACAAATTATTGACTTCTGCCCTTCAATGTTGAAAAATTCAACATAACGATTGTCAAAATTTATGCACCCACCAAAAAGAAACCAGATAATGTCAAAAAAAATTCTTTGTTCATCTAGACGACTTTAAGCTTGGTACTCTTCCCTCATAAAAGAATTAAAAAATTAACGTGGAGAGGCATCACAACTGAACTCTACAAGCAAAGAGACATTCCACGAAGCAAGAAGGACCGTGCACAGGAATGTCGATGCATTAATACATCCTGCCGAATAGACAGCTGTTACCTAGAATGACAAGCCCCCTTTGATGATCCAAACAATATCTAGGACCAGTTGCCAATATTACAATCAGTAATATAATTCTTACAACCAAGGTAAGAATAATCATCATAAGACGACCAGCGATAATTCTTTAAAAAAATGGTTCTTAAAAACCACCATCAGGTGTGGAGAATTTCATTTGAATTTCATTTCAGACCCCATAGTAGAATAGGGACAGGCAGCTTTCGGTAAGTTAAGAAATATTAAATCCCCGGGTCTCAATGGAACCCCGAATTCCTGCAGAGCTCGTTAAAAATAAAGGAGCAACACTTGCAAAACGGCTGTACTTCTACTTCTTGCAATCAGGGATCAAGAAAAGTTCACTCAAGTAAACAGCTACAATGCCAGCTACAACAGCTCATATAGCTCAATTGCTACATACAAATATTGCTAAAGTTGTACTTGCCAGAATCATTCCTTTCACTGAACCGAGCATTGGAGACTATCAGTATGAATTTCGACACCCAACCATTTAACGACAGACCAAATTTTAATAGAATTATTTAGAAATATTGAAAGTTGTATAATGTTGTATCACCATACACCTATATTCATTCCTAATAAGCTTATGATAGCAAGCGGCAGTGGCAAAAACCTTTGGTCCGCGCTTAAATGTTATTTAAGTTCTTGACGATATCGAGGAGCATCTCTCATACAAATTTTGGAACTGGTCACCATGACTACAGCCGCGTGGTAGACATTAAATACCTTGGGTCAACTATATCATCCAAAAACGATTTATAGGCAGATATAAAAGGCACAGCAGCCGGTTATAAAATTTTCTACACACAGCTGAAAACTCTGCGATCAAACCATCTATCGTTTTCATGCAAACTCGCGCTTTATAACGCACTAATACGACCGAAAAACTTCGGAGTACTCTCTAAATTCGAAAATATGGTCGTGTACGATCAATCTATATGGTCTCATAAAAGTAGTTGAGAACCAGTATGGGATTAGAATAATTTTGATATTAGCACTTTGGTGATTGCAACATTATCCGATTTATCTAATCGATCCGAATTAAATGGCTTGGTCATGTCGAAAGACCACCATCACATCGAATTAAAAAGTGTCCGAACAACCAGCTGGTGAACGTCGAAAGAGACGACTAAGACTACGAAGGCCTGGAAAAAATCTGCTTGACATATGATGTCGAAGTCAGAGAGAGCAACAAGGAATTAAAATCATCTTTGATGTCCCGGAATATCTTGTTGTGATATATATATATATATATATATATATATATATATATATATATATATATATATATATATATATATATATATATATATTCTTTCTTTAATGTGTCGAGTACCAAATATTGAGATGGCAGTCTCCACCAAAGTAAAATATTTTTCTGGATTTAGCTTTAACCATACAAAGAGCCTTCTTTGTGATCATGTCATACATACATGATAGTCTTTCCTTGTATGGGCAAAGACTCTAAAATTGGATTAATAAATTTAAAAAAATATATGGTAAGGAGGTTTATATTCTATAATTTAGTTAAAGTTTTATCACTTCCAAAATCCGATTAAAATTTTATAGCAATGCATATATAGTTTTAGTCCAAATTTGATCGTAAATTATTGACTAATTTTACGTCAACCCTAATAAATCTTTCGTTTTCGAGAGAACATAATAAATTTTGTAAGTGACCAAACCTTTATTAGATTAGACAAAGTTTTAGTATAACCATATAAAATCCATATACAAAAAGAGTCTATTATTTACATACCATTTGACTATTTCCCACGATTATTTTTCAAAGTTTTAACATTTTCAATTCGATGACATGATGTTTTCGAAAAACATGTCTATATACATGTGTAAAACTCATTCCACTTGACTAAATGTATTAATCCTACTCAATACGATGAATATATATATTGACAACAACAAAATAATTTATTACATAATCTTATTATGCGTATAAAGTTCACAAAAAAAAGCTTTCATTTTTTTTTTTAAAGAAAATAAATTAAATAAATTAAGAAAATCAATTTTAATGGTTTCCAAATTATAAACGACAATAATACTTATTACAAACGAATATATAAGATGAAAAAGACAAAAATGAATCGTCAAAAAAAAAGCTCATCATCAAAGTACGAAATTGAATTCTAAACAATAATTTACTTAAAATATAATTTTCCAACATCGATGAAAAATAAAAAGAAAATTACAAAAAGAATTTCCTTTCATTTTTATTTCGATGTATCGTCGTCGATATTTTCTTAAGATTTTACTTTGTGTTTATGTGTGTATGTGGGAGATTTATAAAATATTAAATGGGAGAAAAGTAATAAAAGAAAATCGGAAAATACAGAAAATCATAAATACAAATAATTCAGTGTTGTGTATTTTATTTCTTTTATGAAAACTTTGGGCATGCGTTAAAAGCCATTATATTTATTGTATTATACGAGGATATATAGGAATCTCTCACATTGCGCTGTTGTTTTGTTCAAATTAAAATCTTATTTCAGCACAGTCACAAAACCTAAATTTTAGTCAATAATAATAATAACAAAAGGTTTTTACAAGCCATTGCTGGCCCGTATACCAAATAAACTATTTGGCTACATCGGATTTGTACTCGGGCTTGCTCTTCGTATTTTTTCGGACAACCCGAAAAATACAATTCGTTCTCTACCCCGAGGGACAGCGTCGCCGACAGCAACCACTGCCCCTTCCAAACGGCGGCTCTCATTCATAGATCGCTGCGCCATCTGTTTAGGGCACCATCAGCGACAAGACGCGTTGAAATATTTCCTCTCACACATATATCATGAGTGACAAGGAGCCCGACTACAATATAAATACACATAGTACTACCATCATAAGAAAAAATCAGATTGCCCAGATGTCGGGTCGATAGAATATTGTACAAATTTAGTATAAATATATGACATTTAGGCGATTATACATATAACAATATTTTGTTTATTTTTAAACGATCATAGTAGCGACATGTAAGAGCTAAGTTTCAAATGAAAAGTAGAATTACTTCGCTTCGACACGGTTTAATTCATAGTAGATCCTCAAGTAGATCTAACTTGATGGTCTTTTCGAGTGCTGTATTCAGTATAATTAGAAACCGCGGTCAAGTAGATGTTAATACACAAATTTCAGTGGCTTTTGATAAATTGAATCATAAAATTCTTCGTCAAAAGTTATTGGACTTCGGACATAATTTTATTCCAATTAAATGGAATACATCATGCCTACTATAAGCACGTTGTCAATGCGTTAATATTTCGCAGGTTACTTCGTTCGGATTTATTGTATCTTCTGTGGTTCCACAAGGCAGTCACATTGGTCCAATAGATCTTAACATTTTTATTAATGACGTTGCCCAATGTTTCAAGTTTGGTCACTGTCTCACATCTTGAGATTTATGCGCAAATCAATTCTACTTTTGACACTGATCGTATATGCAATTCAAACTTGATGTTTTTGGTAATTAGTCTGCTCAAAATAAATTGCCCACAACACGAATTAGTGTAGAGCACATAGATTATATAATAAGTAAGGGATACGCTTTGTTGCAGGGTTTATTAAACGGAATTTAATAATTTTTTTTAAAGTAGCCAAAAATTATTCATGATTTATTGTTATTGGATTTGTAAACTTTGGCAAATAGGCGTAAGATTAGAGAAGCTTTGCGTATGTGCTCCTCAACGTGCACTTAGACCGCGCTCTTAATCAAAAATTAAGCAAAAGCTAATAACTTTACTGAGAAGGCAAATGTTTTTTTACTTAAAGTTCATAATTTAATTCTTGCTAAATTTTACAAATGGCATATAGCAGAAGGTAGTACTAATATGACGATTTTATAACTTCGAATAGTCCTAAATATTGTGCTCCATCACAGATATGCTTTTCGTTCGGTGGTTCCTAAAAAATCCTAATTAGCCAGACCTTTTTTATTATAGCTGCCCAGTGAACGGGTATTGGGGCAATCTTTACGCTTTTTATTCATCGTGATTTATGAGCTCGATTTACAACTAATGGTTTTAACATCTGATTTTTAGAAGCATTGGAGCAAAATAATTTCTAAGTTTTTTTCATAAATATGTTCGACTGGGCTTATTTTCAGAAGGCCTGATTTTTCTGCGTTCCACACCCGATGCGGAAAAGTTTAGCGGAACAATTTTTACCCGGCGGCTGACCAGCAGATGGTTTACTCCACGTTTAATTTTAATGTTATGAAGCACATGTTTTTGTAGAAAGCATGCCAAGTAACCTGCGAAGCTTCACTGCTTGCTCTAACTTAGTATTTTTCACTAAAAAAAACTATGCGGTCAAATTGCAGGCAATTTTTGATCACAAATTGCGAATTGTTAATATTGTAGTTGAGAAGTCTTTTGTAAATTTGAATATTTACCATTTACATATTGTGACAGAAATGTAACTGATCTTTCGCTTATCCATGTGGGCATTGAAATAGGCGATCTCACTATAAATGTGCAAACATTAAATATAACTTTTTTGATATGATTCGTGTTCATAATAATATGCATTGGTTTAAAATGCAAGTGAATCAATACTCAAGTGAATGAGCAACTTATTCATTGTTTACGATCATCTCATGGATAGAAACCACAGAATCTGTAACTAATCTATCTAACTCTAGTTTGAATCATGGTGTTATTATAGCTTTCAAAATATAGCCAATATTGCATCATTAAATGAGGATTATATTATTTTTGACCAACTTTCTTTAGGATATATGGTTCCTTCTATAACCGATCTATATTGGTTCTGTATCTCAAAAGCCATGTTCCACTGTATTTCAGCAGTCCAGTAATTTAATTTAATTTTTTTTATTTAATTTACTTTTATTGGTTTTGGAAGTGATTCTGCTCTTCGGACAGGGGAGCCAAAAAACAAGTATTTATTTCACGTTTGCATGCTGATATTACCATTGCTGATATCAATAAATATTTGATTGAAAAGTTCAATTTAGTGAAATATCAGTGATTGGTTCCGATTTCAAAATTTTTTTGGATTTATCTTTGTGGCCTAAAGCTGGGACTTTAAGAATTTGAACCAAAATAGCATAATATTTAATTATTTTAGAAACATGTCTGATAAATGCCCACAAAACTAAAATAATTTTTTTTTACATAATTCTGAAAAAACATAGAATAATTTAAAAAAGCTTCGTAATTCAAGTACTTTCCTTGAAGCAGTCATTGAATTCTCGGCTTATGAATTGTTAGCTAGGATCAGTATGCTCAATGAATCTTTATGGGTGTTGTATTTACCTGATTTTGATTTTAGTTATTCTGCTTCCTAACATTTTGTATTTGATTGGATTGATGAAGAGTAAGGTACTGAATGCAATATAGGATTAATTAATTTAAAATTGTTAAATTTATATATATATATATATATATATATATATATATATATATATATATATATATATATATATTTATATATATAATTAACAGCATTACAGGCCAATGTTGATCCTTCCCTGAGATCTTTAACAATATTTTTCAGACCATATACTTCACGATCGGTGACCGGTATATATATATATATATATATATATATATATATATATATATATATATATATATATATATATATATATAATACTGGTCCAACAACACAATAAGGGCTATTAGAAATCCTACTGAGATGAAGAAAACACAAATGTTTAGACAAGTGCGAATGCCCCCATTGATCCAAGCAGGCATAATCAGGACTTATAAAATGAAAACGGTAATTTATGGATCTGCAGCAGAAAAATATTTGACCTGAAGCAAAAAAAAATGAACGTTTCATTGAACATTTTTATAACGATGACATGTTATTGGGTGTGAACACGATATAGAACAAGCGGTGTTACTGCAACAACAATTAACAAATCAAAGCAAGATGGTTTTAATCTAACGAAATAACAGTTGGCGAAACAATTAGATATCATTTGGAAGTCAATTAGGTATCATTACCTTAGGTATCATTTGGAATCCTATAGAGACCCATTTTAAATTCAAAAAAGAGTCACCGTCTGTCAGTAGTCAAATTATATTACTAAGCAATTTATAAAAAAGGTGCCTAGCATGTAAAAACTCTACAAGATGCTCAATTTGTAATGGTCTACACCATACCACTCTTCATTTGCTTTAATCCTCAGCAATAGCTTTAGTCAGCACAGTCTTGATAGATCCAGGCTCACAAGCTACCTTTATATAACGAAAGAAGCAGTACAAAAACTAAAGCTAAAAGGAAATCAAATATAAGCGAAAATATCGGAATTTGGTAACCATAACCATACACTGTAACCATACAGTGGACAAGTACGAAAAAGTACACCTCATAATCCAATAAAATATAGCTTCCAAACGAACCTTGGTATTTCACCTCGATGCCTTGGTATTCCAAAAATTAACAAAACCAGATCATTTCAACAATCTTGACTATGGGGAAACTGAAGAAGTTGGCCAAGAACGCAAATTTACTAGCGAAGAAGAAAAATGTGAGCAGCACTTTCAGAATACGTGCAAGAGACAAGAAGATGGAACGTACAAATTTGCATTACCATTTAAAGAAGACAACTTTATATTATTTAATTCAAAGAGGAAAGCCGCAGCACGACTAATTCAAGTAGGAAAGCACTTAAATAAATATATGAGAATGAAGAACAAATCTACCAGCTTCATTCAATACAACATGCTAGGTTATATGGAAGTAATTAACAAACAAGACGATGTGGACTAAGATTATTTTCTGCCACACCATAAAGTGATGAAAGAAGATAGTTCAACAACCAAGCTAAGAGTGATTTTTGACGCTTCTGCATAAGCTTCAAATAGAGTCGCATTCAACGATATAATTATACTTCGGTAATTATAACTGTCCTTCGAGCCATAGATGAAAACCCAGAAAGTTTTATCAATATCCAGAAAATTCACCAGATTCTACACAGAAAATAGAAATGGAAGAGCTTTTCAAAAACAAGAACAAATTGGTGGAAAAATCTTCACCTTACCAACGAACTATAGTAAAGATGGGAAGAGCCGTATTACCAAAAAAAAATGAAAACGAAAATCGAGCGTTTAACAGCGCAAGAACAACGATTTCCGATTTTTACAAAAAGTTTACCGATGTGCGACATTGAGCTCATTGTACCAAATGCTTGAAGATGGAACGTCAACATACGTATTAAATTATACAGAGAAATTGACAATGCAAATAAAATACTTATAGATCAAGAAGGGAAACAAGCAATGTAATTCTCTCTAAAATATATGAAAGATTATCAGATCAGGCATCATAGCCATCAGAGAACCAAAGGAGCATTATGAAACCACTAAAAGAGAGTACACCAAGATAGCAATAAGGATGTCAACTGTAATAAAAAAAATACAACAAGGAGTATATTAAACATCCGATACAACAACAAAATGCTGATCATATGTGATTATGAGTACCGGTCGAAACTGGATATTTTACAACGGGAATTGACGAAACAGGATAATTCAAAACTGAAGATTTTATAACGAGATAAGGTACAAAACGAGATATGGTACAACACTGGATATTTCAAAATTGGATACTTCAAAACGAGATAAGGTACAAAACATGATATGGTACAACACTGGATATTTCAAAACAGGATATTTAAACATGTGATTTAAACTTAAAATGATTTTTTAGGAAAGTTCTAGAATATGGCCAACTAGGGAGGAACTCGACGAGTTCTTAACCGATTATGATGAAATTTGATATGTAGGATGGGAGTGGCATTTTAAAATGAGAATTTGGGAAAGTTCTGGAATATGGCCAATTATGGAGGAACTCGGTGAGTTCTTAACCGATTATGATGAAATTCTATATGTAGGATGGAAATAGGATTTTAAAATGATTTGTTGTGAAAGTTCTGGAATATGGCCAGTAAGGAAGGAACTCTGGAATATGGCCAGTAAGGAAGGAGTTCTTAACCGATTATGATGAAATTCGATATGTATGATGAAAATGTTGATGAAAATTAATTAATTTTTCTCACATAGATTCTCTAAAGTGAAGAAAAGTTATATTAAGTAGAAGAATAAAAAATAGATGAAGATACATTTTACTGACACTAAACTCGATCAAGTCAATGATTATTTTAATAAGATGAGAAAAGCAGCAATTAAAAAAAACCATTAAGCGAAGGCAAATTCTATCTCTCTGCTTAAAATTATTCAAGTATGAAACCTTACTGGCCATATTCCAGAGGTTTTCCCAAAAAAGGTTTTAAAATCAAATTTAATTATACAATTAAAGAAAAAAACATTATGTGAAGGAAAATTCTATTTCTCTCCTTAGAAATATTCAAGTATGGAACCTTACTGGCCTTATTCCAGAACTTTCCCAACAAATCATTTTAAAAATCATTTTAAAAATCATTTTAAAAATCATTTCCCACCATACATATAGAATTTCATCATAATCGGTTAAGAACTCGTCGAGTTCCTCCCTAATTGGCCATATTCCAGAACTTTCCCAAAAAATCATTTTAAGTTTAAACCACATGTCGAAATATCCTGTTATGAAATATCCAGTGTTGTACCATATCACGTTTTGCACCATATCTCGGTTTGTACCTTATCTCGTATTGAAATATCCAGTTTTGTACCTTATCTCGTTTTATCGAATCCTATTTTGAAATATCCAGTTTAAAAATGTCCAGTTCTGAGCGGTTCCCCGTGAATATATATAATACAGTTCTTACCAAAATTATTTGTACATCGCAAAAATTTGACAAATCACTCGAGCAAATTTAAAGTTTTGACTTAAAATTTAACTTAAATAGAAATACTATTTATTAATAAACCCTCTAGCGAGGTATTTTCGAGATTTTATATCCTAGATATTTTTATTGCGGCAAAAATCTCTTTTTTTTTTTTGCCTTCCAATTTTTACTGCTAGTTCTTGCTTTAAATAGTTCCATATATTCTTCATTGGGTTTAAATCTAAACTTTGCGGTAGTCAATAAAAAGTTTATTGATACAAATTTCTTAGAAACTTCGAGATGAAATTACTTTTGTTAATTGGAGCATTATAAAATGACAGCCGATCAATTCACAACCGTAAACTAATGCTCGTTCAACAGTTCTAGGTACTTGCTTGCACTTATCTTTTAAATTGCATTTATCTTTTAACCTTCCCCCATAACAATGGACAATGGAATAAACATTGTTTTTGTTGCAGGTGTCATCCAAACTAAAACATGGCTTATATAAAGCTCCAAATCATAATATGCCAGAACTCTACAAACGATGAGTGGTAAGTTCAAATTCAAGTCCCTTTCTCTTATTTATTTGGTTTATAACGGCTTATAGTGTTAGAATAGAATAGAATATTGGTAATAAAAAAAAGAACTACGCTATACAAGGTATTCCTGTTTATTGGGTTTTCTACACACAATCACATACACAAATACATTTCAATATTTTTCGGTTTTTATTTAGAGCTTTTGTTTTTTATACTCTTATTTCATTTTGAATGACGGGAAAATGGTAACCCAATAAGTATACGCTTATAACAGACGCGTTTAATTATTTATGTATCCAGTGTGTATATATGTGTACAGAATTTATCGCATTTTGTTGTGAATTGTGTGCGCTTTATGCGACCAAAACCAAAGTTTTTTTTTTTTTTTTTTGATATTCGTCGGTTGGATGATTATTTTTGTATTCGATTTTTATTTAACACCCAACCATTAATTTTCCCATTAAAAATAAATTTATTATAAAATTAATTGAATATTAATTTTATAATTTTCATAATATAGAACCGCGTTGCACACATGTATAGACACACCCACACAAACACACAATCAAATAAATATATATATATATATATATATATATATATATATATATATATATATATATATATATATATATATATATATATCTATATATATATATATATATATATATATATATATATATATATATATATATATATATATATATATATATATATATATATATATATATAAATGTGCGTGGACAATGAATTAAATTCATAAAATTAGAAAGCTTTAAGTTTTTTGTTTTCTTTAAATAAAAAAGTTTTCCGAATTTCCATTTTTTTTTTTTTTATTTTGTTATATTATAATAAGGAAGAGAATATCAAAAGATGAATAAAAGAAAAATTTTATTTTATGCTCGAAAACAATAAAATAAATCGGACGAAAGTAATTTTATGATAAGTGTTATGTGTTTACAATTTATACAATGCGGGAAATATGTATAAGTGATTATTATAATATATTGATCTTATCGTTATCGCAATCTGTGTGACCGTCGTAAATTTCGAAAAGCTATAACTTTTAGAAAAATAAAAGAAAACTCTTTAGAAATAGTATTATAGGAAAGAGAATAAATTATGTTATAGATTTTGTAAAGTGATATCAATTTTTAGCACGTTTTAACCAAATTTCGGGTGTTTTCGAGTCTTGAAATTTTTAAGGAAATAAATCAAACATGCTGGGTTTGAAATATGTGATCTAATATCATATCATATTGGTATAATATTTAAACAGTGGAATAGCGTTAGAGTGGATGTAAGGCGGGATTATTTTAGAATTATGTATAAATGTATGTATATTGTCTAGCTATTGAAAAGCTCTTAAGAAGAAATAGAAATAGTACACTAGCGCAAAGTTATTCCAAATTGATGTTTGTATTGGTGAAGGATAAAATAAAATTTAGATTAAACAGAGCCTTGTTTAACAAATTACTGTCACTGGGTAGTAGTGTTATAGTTTGCTTTTTCGGTAGGTCAGACAGTAAACAACACAAACACATCGAACAGTTTTGCAGTTTGTAAAATTTCACGTAAATCACTAGACCTAACCATCATAATATATTGTATATACTTGGATTTGGAAATTTTCGATTTTTGGCATAAATAACACAGTTTTAGTAGACTAACGATGGCCTATTCAAAATAAATAATTCAACTGCTGCAAAAGCTTCATTATAAAAGAAAACCAGTTTTTTTTACATGTTAGTTTTCTAAAAGGTCAGCTATCTAGACTAGTCTAAGCTATATAAAACCCTTAAATCCACTCTGAACCCTGCACGTTGTAGGGTGTGTATTAAAAAAATAAAACAACCAAAATTTGATTTTACTGATATATATATATATATATATATATATATATATATATATATATATATATATATATATTTACATATATATATATATATATATATATATATATATATATATATATATATATATATATATATATATATATATATATATTGTATATATATATTGTATTGTATAGATATATATTGATTGATAGAGTAACTAAGTAGTCGATTTATATGTTGTAACCGAATAGGCGTAGTGGATAGAAACAAGAGTTGAAGTACGACTGCGGCAAGGAACGGATCATATAAAAGAAAATATAACAAGAGACTACATTTGAAAATTGAATACGTTTTAAATAAAAAATATTAAATGTAAAAATTAAATGGTATATTATTATGAATACCAAGAATTTAATTAGAATTATAGTTCAGAAGTGGGATTAACCTATGCAAAAACGTTATAAATGAACGAGAACGAGTGTGTAGAATTAATTCAGTCCTAAAAATGGATTTTACGGGGTTAAGTAAAATGGAGTTAGTTGATGCTTGTGAAGAACAAGCACCAACATAACCAACAAAGAATAAATACAAACAATGGCGCTTCCGGTAGCCAAGGGTTAACTACCAACACGGATCAGAACGAAACGATGATACAACACAGATCGCCGGAGCGGTGTAGCGATATAACTAATGAACTCGTGTTGATAAAGCGTGAGCGAAACTTATAGTTGAACGGGAACGGGAATTACTCGAAAGGGAAAAACAGTTAAGAAATTGCAAGAAATTGCCGCAGAGTGATAGTCACATATGATTATCTCCTAAAGATGTGATGGATAATTTACCAGGATTTGACCCATCGAAATCGAATGTCTTAAACTCAGAACAATTTAAATTGAAAATTGAATCTCTGCAACAGTTATACGAAATAGACGAGCGACTTATTTTATTAGTCATCGGTACAAAACTTAAAGGCGCACCAAATATATGGTTCAAATCTATCGAGAAGCATTGGTTAACGTGGCGGGAATTTTCTTGTCAATTATTAGACAGTTTTCGTCCAAAAACGAACGATGCAGACATTCAAAATCAAATGTGTGCTATCGGCAAAACAAAAGTATCCGACGAAGCATTGATAAAATACATAATTCAAGGATTAAATGATTATGCGTTAGCTACGTCATTGCAAACAACAATTATCGTTAATTTGGATGACCTGCGAGATCGGATTGATTGGTATGTGAGCAATGACATTTTGCAACACGGAACATGGTACAATGTTATAATTGTTTTGATATGGGTCACATATCTTTAAATTGCCCAAAACCATCCCGACGCGAACGATGTGTGACTTGTCAAAAAGTACATTCAAAAGGGCAAATAACATGCACTCTGAAAACCGTAGCCAAAATCGAGGTCAAAGAAAAAAATATGTACAATAAAGAGATTTTAATCGATGATAAAATATCAATCGGACAGATTAATAGTGGTAGCCAATACGTGAGAGTAACGCTGATGAATTGGAAGTAGACCGGACGTTATGCGATATCGAAATGAAGGGATTCGCTGGAGGGAATTCAACAGCGCGAGAAAAAATTAGTTGATAGAAAATAAATTCCGTAAAAGCGCTGATTGACGTTTTAATAGTAAAAGATGATTTCCTTAAAACTCCAATGTTGATTGAACAGAATTTTTTTGAACAAGACCATGTAATGGTTAAAGAAAAAAATTATTTGTTTTTTGAATTGTATAAAGAGCCGCTTCTTGATTACAATACGCCTGACTCAAAAATTAAATTAACTAACGATGAGGAAATAAATAAGGATGATGATATGAGTGAGAACGAACGGATAACTTGCGTAACTATGTGTTTGCGCGGAATATTTCGGAAATCGGTAAAACAAATTTCAATGGAGATAAAACTCTTAAATAAAACTCCAGTGTATTATCAACCGTATCGACTATCTTTTCATCAGCGGATTAAAGTCAAACAAGTGATCGATGAGTTGCTGCAGAATAATATAATTCGACCGTCGAATTCCGCGTACGCCAGTCCGATTGTATTAGTGAAAAAGAAAACCGGAGACGAGCGAATATACGTAGATTACCAACGCGTTAACACAATAACGGTAAAAGACCGATTTCCATTACCAGTTATAGAAGATCTGCTTCATCGCTTATCGGGGGCCACCTATTTCACTGTTTTGGATTTGGCATCGGGATATTATCAAGTACCAATGTCCCCCGATTCCATAACTATAACTGCCTTTGTTACTCCGGATGGGCATTACGAGTTCATGAGAATGCCATTTGGATTAGCAAATGCACCAGCAATTTTTCAAAATATGATGAATAAGATAACTGATGAGGTTGACGATGAAATGGTTGTCTATCTCGATGACGTGATAATACCAAGTAAGACGAATAAGGAAGGATTAGAAAACCTAGAGCGATTTTTGAACGCATTAAAACGTCACGGTCTCACGCTAAAGCTCACAAAATGTCATTTTTTTTAAACGCGAGGTAGATGTTCTGGAACATGAAGTCTCAAAGTTAGGAATAAGACCGAGAAAAACGAAAACTGATGCCATTATGAATTTTTCACGACCGACGAACAAACAAAAGCATTCGAACCTATTAAATCTAAATTGGGAAGCCGCGAAACTTTAGCAATATATAACCCAAATTTAGATTATGAAGTGTGTTCCGATGTTAGTTCAAAAGGTTTGGGCGGAATTTTATTTCATTTTAGTTGCAGCCTTAAAACAGTTTCGAATTTTTTTGATCGGTAACCATTTTAAGTTAGTAACTGATTGTGCATCGTTACAAACATGTTCGACAAAGAAAGATCTCATACTAAGAATTGCGAGATGGTGGCTGAAGCTGGCAGATTATGATTTTACGATGGAATATCGACCAGGAGCGCAAATGAAACACATGGATGCGCTAAGTCGAAATACAAATGGTGCAGAAGAAGAGATGGATCCAGCCAGTTTAGATGTTTATCAAATATCGAATAGAGAACACGATTGGCTTGTAGGAATGCAGCGATTAGATGAGGATCTCTAAAAAATAATTATGATATTAAAACAACCAGCTAAAAATGCGGAAGAACGACAGACACATCATGACTATACAACTGATCGAGGACAACTTTTTCGAAAAACGGATGAAGGATGTAAATGGGTCGTACCTAGGATGATTAAATGACGAATAGCGAAACTTAACCACGATGATATGGGACACTGCGGACTCGAGAAAACACTAAAAATGGTCCAGAAAATATGTTCATATTAAGGCGGTTAAAAATACTTCTGCGGTACCAGTAATTAGTATGATGAATGATTGGACCGTACATTTTGGTATACCCACACGAGTCATTAGTGATCGAGGAACAGCGTATACGTCTAAAGTAATCCAAAATTATTGTCATGATAACGATATTGAACATGTGTTAAACGCAACAGCAACACCGAGAGCAAATGGCCAATGTGAACGATATAATCGTACGATTTTATCTATGTTGAGGGCCATGATAGGTGAAGAAGAAAACAAATGGTATTTAAAGATGAACCAATTACAGTGTTCAATGAAGAACCTACCAAATTCAACCACGGAAATGTCACCCCAATTTTTAGTGTTGACATATAACCCTAGAAGCACATTAAAAAACAAATTGCTGCTTGCCTTAACAGACGAAGGACCAACTACTGAGTACGATGAGTTAAAGAAAATAGCTTATGAGAGAACGACTAGAGCAGCTGTTCGATATAAAGAAAATTTCAATAGAAGGCACCGAAAGCCAAAGAATTATAACGAAGGAGATTTGGTTTTCATCAAATGGGAAGGTGGACCAGCGACTGGTACATCCAGGAAGTTAGTAACAAATTTTGAGGGCCGTATAGCGTGAGCAACAAACTAAAAAACGACCGTTACGTTATAATCGATGTACCTGGGGCCAAACAAAGTCAAAATAAATTTGAAGGCGTTTTAACTTCGGAACTTCAACTCTTTAGAAAAACTTTTTTAGAAAAAAGAGTTGAAGTACGACTGCGAAATATTAAATGTAAAAATTAAATGGTAAATTATTATGAATACCAAGAATTTAATTAGAATTATAATAAATATATATATATATATATATATATATATATATATATATATATATATATATATATATATATATATATATATATATATATAATCTTACTTGCATGATATAAATATAATTTGATTATCCTCTTCACTAATTTTTACATAACTTATCTTAAATTTAACTAAGATAAATGTTTCTATACATGCTTTATGTAACACATAAATCAGAGTGAAATCAAACTCTGATAATATTTCATGACCTAAAAAATATTACCAAAAAAATTGTTAAAATTTTACAAAATACCATCTACCATTGATAACACGCACTAAAATACATATTTTGTCACAAAATAATGTATAATTTTCATTCCCAGCTGTGAAATAAAATCACTCGGATATGTCCAATTATTTAACAAGGCAAACAAAAAAAAAATGGTTTCCGAAGAACATGATATATATAATTAACAATTTTTCGAACATATCCAAAGAAATTTTCTAAATGCCTACCCTTTTAAAATTAACACCATTTTCTGTATACTCATAATGGTTTTTGTTGTAAAAAAAAAAATCCGAAGCAAAATTTGTAACATGTACCGAATAAATAAATTAAAGCAAAATATGCCTAAAGCTCAAAGGCCACCGGGCAGGTAATATCTTTTATATTTATAGCCGCATTTAACATAAAATTTTCCGAGTAAAATACAAAATAAACATACTATATATGAATTTTATTTTCCTCCAACTCATTGCCTGTAGTGTATATTATAACCGATTACATTGTCCTGCCACCAAAGTCTGAGTCACGAATTCGTATAGATATATATATTCTAAACGAACAAGAATTTGTTAGAGCCATTCAAATATTTTCATTAAATGTTTGAAATGTATTGTCCAAAACTCATATACTTTATAACAAAATACGCAGAATAATTCAGCAATTTGTTCAACAAATTGTTCCCAAAAGTATTTTTCCTTCTTTTCCCGGCCAAAACGTAAACAACAGCAAATCAGTGATTTTTATTCAAAACTCATAATGAATAACTCCCAAAAAAAAAATGAGAGATGGGGGATATAATTTTCTCGTCTCGCTGCTTTTGTGTCACTTTACATATATACATATACACAAACATACACACAGCACAATACAACCATATTTAAAATTACGAAATATATGCACATATTTTATATCCTGGAAATGGAATAATCATGAAAAAATTTTATTTCATTTTTTATACCGCATCCCTGAATATGAGTGAAAAGCAAAACGTTTTGTTTAGTTAGGGTAGTTTGTTGTATTTTAAATTGTTATATTTTTTTTTTTGCTGAGCATATATAGAATTATTATGTAGATGCGTAATCATCAACAACAGAAGGGTTTTATATATTTTATTCACCTGAGAGATAAGTTGAGATAATTTAATAAGTATTTTCGACATACTAATAAAAATTTTTGTGTATACCTCATATATCGTTTTGTCACAAACACTCAATTTCTGACTGTGATTTAAATGTGAGTGGCAAATTTAAACTTAAGATGCTGTTGAAATCTAAATTCTTGTAAACAAATGTATCTTTATATAAACTGCGTGGTTTAAAGCACATTTTCATATTAAATTTCACTTAAAAATTATACTCTTATATTTACTTATGAAATGTTTACAGTTGAGTGAGTTTTAGTCATAATAATATTTAGTTTTAAAATTACAATTTAATATGTAAATTAAACTAAATTAAATTTCTGATTTAAGTGATTAGTTACGAACACAAATTTAAGAAATTTCACTCAAAATATTTTATTTTTTCGCTTGATTTAACAAAATTATTTTTTAATTGTATTGAAGTATGTATATGAACAAATCAAAGCTTCCAATACAACTTAGAACAAACGCATTGGTTTGCAAGATTTACTTTTTTTTTAAAGTTATAGTTTAATTTAAAATTCACTCAAGTAAATTTCACTCAAACTCTTAAATGTCATTTCCTTTAGGAATTTTCACTGAAAATAGTTTTACCGGGCACGGTACATTTAACAAGTTTACGATTTTAAAGCAAAATATTGGTAAAATTTGTAAATGAACTTACTCAGTTTTGCAGATTGCACTCAAACTTTATTGAGAAAACTACTAAGTAGTTTTCGTATGTCGTTTACATATCATGTAAAAAAATTTATCTTTCAGAAAAAATGTATAATATTACTACATTTAACTTCCAATACAATTTTTAAATACTTTTGTAAAGAAAGATTCACTCACTCATAAATATCCAATTGCAAATACTTGGTAGGTTTTTCTTATTTATAAGATTTAAGTATCCTACCGTAAATTTATTTTTAAACAAAAATTTCTTTAAAAAATCTTCAAAGTTTTAAAAAGCATTTTAATAATAAATTTTATTCAACACTTAAATATTTTTATAAATTTTATTCAAGACTTAAAATTCACTCATAAAATCCAAACAATTTAAATGATTTTATTTAAAAAATTAATATTTGAATATAACTTTACATTTAAATACATTTCCCTCAAATTCGAACCATGAAAATTTTCATAAAATTCAATTTAAGTCATTTTGATTAAAAAGTATAATAAAAATTTAAAAAATATATCAGCAAATATAGTAGCACTAAATCAAATTTCACTCGAAAAAGCCAAAAAACATAATTTCCTCTTAAACATAAATTTACTTAAAACTGATTAAATTTAGAACTTAAATTGAATAAATTTCACTCAAAATGTTTTTATTATAAACATTTTATCTATGTGACGCATGTGAGTTAAATATGTATATGGTTTTCGAACACAACTTTGACATAAAATGAACAAAAATTATAAATCAAATCAAATCTTTACAATTTATCACTCAAAAATTAATGGTTTTATCCTTCCAGTTTCCACTGTAAGTTTGAAATTCTCATATTTTATTTTAAAATCAATAGTTTGTTTCTTAATTGTAAGTGGGTGGGTGTTTAGCCCTGGAAAATGGTGGTCGTGTTTTTGAGACGCACCATGGTCCAATTACTTTAAAATAAATATAAAAATTGTTTGCGCAATCCGGTTTGCGTTAAAGTACAATTTTCGTAAAATGAAGGTGAGCACGCGCGTCGGTAGTGAATTTGTGTGTTGAAACACGAGCGTAATGCGAAAAAAAGTGTTTTAGTTTTTGCATGAGGAAATTAAAATTTTATTTCATTTATTTTATTTTTTTTTTGTGTAATTGCTAAAAAATGGTGGATTCGATCGAATCCAATTGTTTAATTTCTAGTTTTTTTGGGCAGTTCAACAAATAAATTAGGAAAATGTAGTTTGCAAACATTTTTCTAATTTATATACAAATAAATAAAATATATTAAATAGATAAAATATTTCTAAATTAACTAATAACTCCAAATTTATTAGTTTTTAAGGTAAAATTTGTATTCTTAGGATCTTTTAGTTTTGTTGGAGTGTAGAGTGGTTTTGTCTGTGCGTAATATTTGGGTGGTCTCTTTTAGGGTTTAAATTAAAATTTATATGTTGAAAGATCAATTTTATTTAATAAAATTAAGTTATAAAAATTATATCTGTACCAGAAAAGCTCTGAAGATTTTGTGTTAAACCCAAAAGAATATCCGTATGCTCAAATACGTGATGTTGTTGAAAGCTATCATCCCGAAGATGATGGATGCCGGCTTCTACAAATTACATGTTTTAACGAAGATCTTAAGGGCCGTGAAATAATAAGTGTCGAATCAAGTATCGCTGCTGCATTTAATTTGCGTACAAATGCCGATGTTATTTAATTAATTTCGATATCTTTATATTTTATATTTTTATATTTTTATATTCTGTATATTCTTACGTTTCAGATTTGAATTTTGGTGTTTATATTGTTATATTAATGTATTTTATATTATTTCATATCTTTGTACTGTTATATTATGGTTTATATTACCACTATAGTACGGTACTAAATTAACACCTAATTTTTAGCAACAACGCAACGGAACGAATTTCAAGGGATACTAATCCAATTTATTACAGCATATGGATTGCAGAATTATAATTTTATAATATTATAATTAATTAAATTATAATTTCAGATTGAAATTAATTCTATTTCTTACAGTCTATGGCTCAGAGCAATTAGTTCATTAATAGATTTTGTTTTCAGGAAACCTCTGCAGATTACAGATGAATGGTGGCACATTGGAGTTGCTGATAAGAGATGGCAGAATGCAGAGCAGTACAACAAAAATGTGATTGTCTTACACTAACAGTAGTTTGAATATTGGATACCGGGAAATCAGACCAATTAAGTCATAACTAACATACTTTTCCTTTCCCTAACCCACAAAAATTTACTAACTATTGGCCGCCAAGGTGTCTGTAACCGGGTCGATCTCAATAATTTAACTAGTATCCTTCCATATCCTTCCAAGTATATGTAAAAACGGGTGTACTGTGGGCCTGGCGCTTTCCGGGATATCCTGCTTAATGCTTGGCAGTACATTCAAAATCAATCAATCAATCAATTTATTTTATATTTATTTTATTTTTATATCTTTGTTCTCATGTAAAATTAAATTTACTTTTGCAGACACGACGGCCATCTACAAATGAGTAGAGTAAAAAAGTTATTCTATGTTTTAAAGTTATCGTAGTGAATGTCAAAATTGTAAACCAAATTAAAATCAAATTAGATACATTAGATACATTTAGATTGTGTATCTATTAGTTTGTAATTGTTAATAGTTAATATTTGAAATAACAAGTGCTTGCTCGCCTTCGAACGTTGCGAAAATTATAGTAACATAGTGAAGAAGTAAAAACGGTAAGAAAATTAATATAATGTGCATAAAGTGGAAATCAAACCAAACTTCAAAGGTTTGACTATAAGAAATAGGGATGGACACAGGAAGATGATGGAACAAAGGATTTTGGAATTTTGAAAGACAGCAGCGAATAACAAGAACAGTAATGGCATGTGCTGCGCGAACCAAACCAAACCAGATCAGATATATACAATATTATATTAGATTATATACGAGTGTCCCAAAAAATGTATACGCACTTTAATACCTCATTCTAACTAATATAATTAATTTTTTTTTTAGAGTAAAATACATTTATAATCATGTCGGAGATTAGACTAGACTTTGTAAAACGTAAATTTATTTTAAAGTGCTACTTTAAGTTTGAAAACATAGTGGAAGTGCAAAGACAGTTTAGAAGGAAATTTCATATAGATCTACCTACAAGACTCACCATTATTCGCATCAGAGATAAATTTGAAAGAGACGAGACTATTCAAGATGTCCACAAACAGCGTTCTGGGAGACCAAGGACATTCACAAGCACCGCAAGAGAAGAAGAACTGCTTGAAACATATCGAGAAACTTCAAGAAAATTGTTCGCCAAGCACCACGTGAAGTAAGGGTTTCAAAATCAAGTGTCCATCGCATTTTGAAGCGCGTAAGATGGAAGAGTTATATTCCAAGATTAATTCATGCCCTCAATGAAGACGATTTTGATCGGAGAGTGGAGTTTCGTGAATGGTTTTTGGCGAAATGTGCAGAGGACGTAGAGTTTTCACATAAAATTATTTAGAGTGATGAGGCTTCATTTAAATTAAACGGCTCGATCAACCGCCACAATTGCAGCTACTATGGGCACCAGAGAATCCCCACGTTACAGAGGATTATAATTTAAATTTACCAGGAGTCACAGTGTGATGTGGATTGTCAGAGCGGGGTTTAATTGGGCCATTCGTTTTTGATAACACTGTGACTGGTGCCGTTTGTTGGAATTTGCTACGGGAAAATATCATGCCAGGTATTCTTGAACAGTTATGAATCTCTGTATTATATTATACATATTTGTACGGTTCATATTTATATTATTCCGTTTATATGGTTATGTTGCCATTTTTAAATTGCGTAACATACTGGTATTTGTCGTAAAACGGTTAATTCAATTGATTTGTAATGTTTAATCAATTTTTTTTTAAATCTAATTTGTATTAATTTTAAAGTTTTGTACCAAATAAAGTGTGTATAAATTAGATTTTCGGCGATTATAAAAATAATAAATTAATTAATTGTAAATTTCATGCAAAAACTAATAGTCCAATTTATTACAGCATTTGGCTTTAATTATATTATATTATATAAGAATTATATTATATTATTGTATAATTATGTTTAGTAATTATGTTATTATGTTTGTATAATTATGTTATTATATTAAAAATTAATTAATTTGTAATTTCAGATTAAAAATTAATTCAATTTATTACAGCCTACGAATAAAAGCAATTAGTTAATTAATAGATTCTGTTTTCAGGGAACCTTTGCAAATGAGATGAATGGTGGCATCAGTAAAATTGTGATTGTCTTATGTTAACAGTAGTTCGGCTACCGGGAAACCGGGCTAATTCTGTCATTACTGACATACCTTCTGAATAATCCAAGCGTTTTTGGATTTTTAGAAAATGTAGAACTCTTAATTTGTTAATTTAATTTTATTTTTATTGTTTTTTATAAATTTTTAGTTTATGTTACAATGAATACTCAAAGAAGACTGACATGAAGACTATTATAATCAGAGAGGGAGCAATGAGGGAGAAATAAAATAGAAAGAAACTAAAATATAAAAATAAAACATGTGAGAGAAAGAGAAAACATTCTTATATACAAAATTATTGATCAAGGCTGTTTGCTTTAAAAGTGGGAATAAACTAATCAAAAATATTATTCGCCTAAATGTTTATATGTGTAAGATTGTTTTCGTAGTTATCCCAATGTTTGGCGGGTTACATACAAAATAATCTACAAGAATGTTAAGGCTTATCATTTCGGAAATTAAACATCCTCCCCGCCTTGAAGGATCCCATCCTTCAAATTATCGTCATATACAGGAAGAGGACATAGCTTTGATATAGAACGTTTCAGTATCCCAGTTGAAGTTTTAATCATAGCAACTCTAGTGTGGCCATCATCGCCCGGATATATTGCGATGACTCGTCCCATTTTCCATTTTAGCGGAGGAACATTTTCGTCTTTAAGCAGAACTAATTCACCTGGTGATACCGATTTAGTAGCGGTTGTCCACTTTCTTCTATGTTGAAGTTCACATAAGTACTCTTTGGACCAGCGAGACCAAAAGTGTTGTTGTAACTGCTGAACCAATCTCCAACGCCGTACAGTTGATAGATTTTCGTTGGTTGTGTTTGGTTCGAATATTGTAGTGAGAGGACGACCGATTAGAAAATGACCAGGAGTCAAAGCATTTAGGTCGTCAGGACTCGAAGATAAAGGTGTTAATGGTCGAGAGTTCAACACTGCCTCGACTTGTTTGATGACGGTGTTCAACTCCTCGAAGGTAAGCGAAGCATTTCCAATGACTCGTAACATATGATGTTTTGATGATTTCACTGCGGCTTCATATAAGCCGCCAAAGTGTGGGGATGATGGAGGTTGGAAATGCCATGTGATATTATTATCTTGACAGAACTTCGTGGTTTTTTGTTGATGTTGCTCTGACAGAAAGGGTTTACGCAATTGTTGAAGTTCAGAATTAGCGCCTACAAAATTTGTCCCATTGTCGGAATATATATGATGACACATACCTCGGGTAGCAATCAACCTCTTTAGGGCACCTATAAAGGCATCCGTTGTCATGTCCGACACAAGTTCTAAATGGGCAGCCTTCACTGAAAAACATATAAATATTGCTAAATATGCTTTGGTGGCTGTCTTCCCTCGAACCTTATAGTGAATGTAAAAAGGGCCACAATAATCCACGCCAACTACACTAAATGTTGGTGCATAGTTGATTCTGTGAGCCGGAAGGTTACCCATGAGTTGAGTTATAGAACGAGGAGCCATTTTGAAACACCTAATGCAGGATTTATATATGTTACTAGCCAAATTACGTCCTTTTAATGGCCAGAATTTTTCCCGAATTGCTGCTAGCATAGCTTGAGGTCCAGCATGCATCAATCTAGAATGATACTCGGACATTAAAATTATTGGGAAAGGATGTTTGAATGGAAGAAGTATAGGATGTTTGGATAAGAATGATAATGAAGATTTTTGAAGGCGGCCACCAACTCTTAATATGCCTTTATCATCTAAGAAAGGGGATAAGGAATTTAGACGATTTTTTGTTGGTAAGCCTTTTGATAACAGCATCTTGATTTCATCATGGAATGATCTGGCTTGCACAATTTTTACAATACTCTGCAGACCATTCTCAATTTCTTCAGTTGAAAGAGCACCAATTGTTTTTTCTCCCAACTGTCCTCGTAGTCGGCACCGTAAACGACAGTTGGAGATAAATCTATTGATCCAAGCCATGATGTTGCATAGGCTTCTTAAATTGTTTTTATACTTTATTGAGTCGACTAAATCATTTCCATAATTTGTCTTCGATTCTTCATTCATGGAAACTAAAACTGACTTGGTGTTTCGAACTTCAGGAAGAGAGAATTCAAGTGACGGTTGTTTTAGTGTCCAATTTTGATCGTCTGTAGATAAGAATTGAGGTCCATTGAACCACATTGAACTGTTAAGCAACTCCTCTGGCATGCTTCCTCGTGAAACAATATCTGCAGGATTTTGTTCCGATTTCACATGATACCAATCATTAACATTGGTAAGTTGTTGGATACTGGACACTCTATTGGCAACAAATGTATTCCAAGCAGATGATTCAGATTTGAGCCAATGGAGGACGATAATTGAATCAGTCCAATAAAACATATTGTTGACCTTAAAATTAATTATTGCGAGTACTCGATGTGCTAGCTCTGCGAGAAGATAGGCAGCACAGAGCTCTAAGCGTGGAATAGTAGTTTTACGTAATGGAGATACTCTCGACTTTGAACATAAAAGTTGGACAACTACTTCACCGTTTTGGTCAACACATCTTGTATAAATAGCCGCACCGTATGCTCGTTCACTCGCGTCTGCGAAGCCGTGTAGTTGCACGTTGATTGACGATGTACCTTTAAAGAGATGACGTTTGATTTTAAGCTGGTTGAGCTGAAGAAGTTGGCTTCTGAAGCATTGCCATTTGGTATGCAGACTTTGGGGCAGACATTCATCCCAAGCACGTTTGAGCTGCCACAGCTGTTGTAGAAAAAGTTTACCCAGAGTGGTAACTGGATTCGTTAGACCAAGGGGATCAAAAATTCGAAAAAGGACTGTTATTAGATGTCGCTAATAACAGTCCTTTTTGTGATTTGTGTCCTTTCTAAGAGTGTGACATGGAAATGAAATTCATCGACTTGAGGTTGCCAGTACATGCCTAATGTTTTGACGTACTCAGAATCATCAATCTGAAGCAAAGATTCACGATCTTCGGTTGGTATATCATCGAGAAGTTCTGGTAAATTGGAACACCATTTTCGTAACGCCATTTTAGCTGTGCCTAGTATGGAAATTATGTGGGTCTTAATTTCTTGAAGTTCTGTTGGAGAATTTGATCCCGTTAAAAGATCGTCGACGTACATATCGTTGTGAATAGCTTCACTTGCAGATGGATATGTATTTTTGGCATCTATCGATAATTGTTGAAGGCAGCGTGTCGCAAGATAAGGAGCCGATGCAGTTCCGTAGGTTACAGTTGTCAACCTGTAGATATGTAGATCTTCTTTAGGCGTATCACGCCAAAATATATATTGTAGATGCGAATCTGGCTCATCTATCCAAATTTGTCGATACATTTTCGACACATCTGCACTAACGACAAATTTATGCGCTCTAAATCGTATAAGGATGCTGAAGAGATCGTTTTGAACCACTGGTCCCACCATGAGGATATCATTGAGAGACTTGCCTGTAGCCGTCGTCACAGATCCGTCGAATACCACTCTCAACTTGGTGGTGGAGCTCTCCGGTTTCAACACACAGTAGTGTGGTAAGAAATAGTGATCTTCGCAAATCTCTGACTCTGGAACTAATTGCATGTGACCTAAACTCTTATACTCTTGCATAAATTGCACATACGCCTTTTGAAGTTGATGGTTTTGACTACGTTTCTTCTCATTGTGTAAGTAGCGACGCAACGCCATGTTTCGAGAGTCACCCAGTGTAGATGGCAAAGCCCTCATAGGAAGCTTGACAATGAAATTTCCTTGATCATTTCGTTTTGTATGTTGCTTGAAGTGAGCTTCACATTTTTCCTCAATTGAAGTAAACTTTTGAGTGACTGGTGGATTCTCAAGCTTCCAAAATCGTTCGATGATGTCATCACTAATTTGCTCATTGACCTGATCATCTTTGATAGACAAATTACAGAAATAATTTTGATTGGAAGGCTTTATTTTGCCCGAAATTATCCACCCTAAAAGCGTATTTTGAAGAATGGGAAGCTCATCAGCTAATGTTATTTGTCCTATCGCGAGCAAACTTAAGAAAATCTCAGCTCCTATCAGTAGATCAATTTTATTTGACTGATGGAATTGTGGATCGGCGAGCTGTATGTTCTTTGGAATAGGCCAAGACTCGATGTCAATGGTAGAAACAGGTTGATACCCAGTTATTTTTGATAAGATAAATACATCAATACTTGTAGAATAATTATTAATTCGAGACTGTAGACTTATTGTAGATGATGTTCGACTTGATGTTTTTGAATCTCCTACTCCAACCACTGACAAATGGCATTTATTTTGTTTTAAACCAAGTTGGATAGCGAGTGATTCCGTCATCAAATTAATCTGGGATGCAGAATCTAATAGTGCTCTGCACAACACCGGTGATCCATTTACATCGAGAATCTTGACTAACGCTGTAGATAATATGACATACGATCGCGACTGAGATTCAGACTTTTTTAATACGAGACTTGCAGGATTCGTAGATACGTGGCTGGATGTAGCACTAGCCTGAGGTTTGTCGTCGTTTGTGGATGAATGCTGATTTACTGAAATCTTTGTTGACGATTCACGGTGAATAAGAGTATGATGCTTTTCATTGCACTTCCGACAATATTCGCTATTGGTACAGGTTTTGATACTGTGATCTGATCTGAGACAATTAGCACAAAGTTTTAAAGTATCAACTTGTTTGAAGCGGTCTTCCGGTGAGAGAGTTAGAAATCGAGTGCATCTAAATATGGAGTGTCCAGGTTTTTTGCAAAATGTACACTTATATTGCGTGACTTGAGATAAAGATCCTGTGCTTGTATGAGTAAACCTTGTAGTTGGTCGCTGTTGATTATTTTGCTGGCGAACCGGTCCATTGGCATGACTAATTGGATGACTATGTGTAGAAAAATCTAAAGAATGGCACTTTTTATTGAGAAATGCCATCATTTCAGCTAAAGTAGCCTGCCTTGTTGGTGGTGCTTCATCATTCCAGTTGGCCAATGTAGTTGGATCTAACTTAGTGCACATAATATACACTATCAAGTCGTCCCATTGTAGTGTGGGTCTTTTAAGACTTGCGAGGGCACTTAAATTAGAATTAATCGTATCGATTAGCTCTCTAAGATTTGAAGCTGAAGCCTTAGTAATCGGTTTAAACTTGAAGATTTTATGTAGATGACTAGTGCATATAACTTTTTTATTATTATATCTATCATCTAACAGTTTGAGAGCTTGTGCATAGTTGTCGGTTGTGATTTCCAAAGATGAAACAGTTCGTTCTGCTTCACTACCAGGTTGAAGATAACCTTTGAGATAGTGAAATTTTGTTAGATCATCGAAAGCCGTATTATTATGAACAAGCGATTTAAATGATTCGATAAATTCTAAATATTTATTTATTTCACCAGCAAATGTTTTTAACTGAATCCGCGGATAACTAATAATGGAATTTTGATTTGGTTGTGTTGCTGTCATCTTAGCGTCTGTGTCACTTATTTTTGAGCGAACCGCTTCTAATAATGCCGGTTTAATCACATGACACAACTCCTCAATTTCAGCACGTATTCCCGACTCTAACTCTTCATTATCCCAACCTTCGATAGTCGATTGAACGGTATTGAAGTGATCTATATGGCTTTCTAGACTCTGCAGACGAACCTCTAGTTCAGGCAGAGACGCTCCGTGTATTTTGTCACTCACGAATTTCTCAACGCGGTGAATCTGTCCAATGACCACTGAACGTTGAGTTTTTAGTTTAACTAATTTTGCTTCCGCCATTGTTAACTAATGTTATTTGGTTCACTTATCACTATTTAAACTGACCACTTAATTGAATACTTCGCGCGTAAAACACAATGAATTGTAGAACACAGCAATATACTTTATATATACCTAATATGTTGGTATCCTGATATTATAACCGGTTGGAGTTTTCAACCTCGTGCTCGAGACCACTCTGAAGGTTGAATGTAGATTGTAGATATATAACCACTTAAAACGGGTTGTAGATAATATGATGTGAAAATCACAAGATGACTTGTAGTTTGTAGAAACACGTGGATTGTAGAAACTGTAGTGCTCGAGACCACTTTGAAGGTTGAATTTAGATTGTAGATATATATTGTAGATGATATATTGTAGATTGTGCGGTTATATATAACCACTTAACACGTGTTGTAGAAAATTATGTCGAAGATATGATGTCACAAGATGACTTGTAGGTTGTAAAAACACGTGGATTGTAGAAACTGCTTACGTGATTGAAGATATTGGGCTGAAGATCCCACTTCTGACACCAATGAATAATCCAAGCGTTTTTGGATTTTTAGAAAATGTAGAACTCTTAATTTGTTAATTTAATTTTATTTTTATTGTTTTTTATAAATTTTTAGTTTATGTTACAATGAATACTCAAAGAAGACTGACATGAAGACTATTATAATCAGAGAGGGAGCAATGAGGGAGAAATAAAATAGAAAGAAACTAAAATATAAAAATAAAACATGTGAGAGAAAGAGAAAACATTCTTATATACAAAATTATTGATCAAGGCTGTTTGCTTTAAAAGTGGGAATAAACTAATCAAAAATATTATTCGCCTAAATGTTTATATGTGTAAGATTGTTTTCGTAGTTATCCCAATGTTTGGCGGGTTACATACAAAATAATCTACAAGAATGTTAAGGCTTATCATTTCGGAAATTAAACACCTTCGTTTCCCTACCCCAACAAAAATTTACTAACTATTGACCGTCATGGTGTCTGTAACCGAGTCGATCTCAATAATTTAACTAATATCCTGCCTTACCTTCCACGTTTATGTAAAACGAGTGAAGAATTTTATTTTGATCTTCACTCATGAAATCAAGTCATTTTTATTCAATATTAAAACGTTTAATTTAAAAAAATACGATTCAAATTCATAACTGTACTCAATTGAAATTCAGTTTTAAAAATTCCACTCAAAATGTTTTATTTGTTGTCCACTTAATTTAATCAAATTGTTTTCTAATTTTAATTATTTTGAGTTAAATATATGATTTTTGAGCATAACTTTGAGCAAAAAATGGCGAATTGTACTCAGATTGTACCAACTGTGTTATTCTGCATTTCGTACAATAAGATAAATATATTTTTAATCAAATCTTTACAATTTATCACTCAAAAGCAAATTGAATGGTTTTGTCCGTTGAACTTCCGGTGTAAGTTCGTAATTCTCATATTTGATTTTAAAATAATCAAAAGTGCATTTTCAGTATATACAGTGTGTCACTCAAAAATGAATTTATAACTCTAGTCATAAGTTTTTATTGCAAGTTTAAAATACTCAAGCTACGTAAATTACTTTTTAAAACTTACTAACAAAATTTTGGAATAGACAGGTATCTTACCGAAGATGTATTTCTGTACAAATTTAACATAAGAAATATTAACCCTAGTTATTTATTGAAGCCAACATTGATATATATATATATATATGTATATATATATATATATATATATATATATATATATATATATATATATATATATATATATATATATATATATATATAAACAAGGAAGAGTGTTGGCTTTCATACACATAAATCAAGTATGTATTTACTAATGTATTGCAATAAATAAAATATAAAGCCATTAAATTAACAAGAAATGAATCTATCGAGATAAATATCCTTAGTAATGTACGTATGAATAAACGTGACAGACACTTTCACATTTTATTGAATAATGGATTTAATAACAAATTGCAAATATTTTTATATCAGCAAATATATAGAGTTTTGTATAACGAGGATACGCGAGACATATAAATTAAGTATAACTTATATGAGGCTGGAATATATCAAATATTTTATTATACTTATTTTATATGCCTAAGCTCTAATAAATTATTTAATCATTAATTTTAGTTTATTAGCTTTATTTATTTTTAATTACATATATGTATTTGGTAATAAGCTTAATATCATAATATTATTTTTAAGAGCTTTAATTAAAGTCATGTCTGTAATAAAGAAATTTTAATAACTGAAAATCATTATTTAATCCCCCTAAATATATATATATATATATATATATATATATATATATATATATATATATATATATATATATATATATATAATTGATTTTCACCAGAAAGCCCCACAAAACTTTAGATACCTAAATGTTAATAACCATTCAGTTTATACATTGCCCTATAGAGAAATTAAAACTCGAGACCACCTTTTAAAATTATTACTTGACACCGGATCAAATAAATCTTTCATAAATCCTTGATTAGTTCAGTCTAAATAAGCCCTTCAATGCTCTAGCCAATCAAGCAATTTATTTTTTTATTTATTATATATACATGGATAAACCATAGCTTTTCTATCCCAAATAAAAACAATTTAACTATGGTTATGTGTTATTAAACAGTTACATAAAAAAACATTAACAATTATTTCAAATAAAATCAAATACAATATTTTTAATTTTAGCAAAAGGTTTTTGCGCGGTTTAATCTCAATAGGAACCTTATTCCAAATAGTAAATAATACAAACAGAGGTGATTTATTATAAATATTGGAATGGTTAATGGGAAGCATTATATTGCAGTTTCGAGCAGACCTAAATTTAATTTTATCATTAATATAAGTTGGTGATCGACTGTTGATAATTTTATATATAATTAATATTGATCTATAACCCAAAAAACTCTTTGAACAAAGCTGAAACATGATCATATTTTCTCAAACCATTGACATATCTAACAACGTTGGTCAAAGCAACTTGCATAACAACCCGTGATGCAGAATCACTTCTTAAATAGATAAACTTACAATATAAGACATGTTGGATTACTAAAGATTTTGCCAACCTATGATCTAGGATCTTCCAGGCATATGTTTTTATGTAGCTTTAAACCATATAAAATTAAATTTATTTTACTGCAAACATTTACTACTTGCGATTTCCATGTTAATTTATTGTTTATACAGGGGTGCAATTCCGGTTCGATGATAATGATAGCTGATAAACTTATCATCGATAAAACACAAATCGCGATTCCTTTTTCGTGGTAAACGATAAACTTGTGTCAAATTTGGTGAAAAACTTAGATATTTTATCAATTTGATTTTGTTGCTGAAAAGAGTTTATCGCCGATGATAAAATAATTCTTTTTGCGCCTAAATGTTTGTATTTGGTGTGTTGTATATATTCTATATGTGTGTATTCTATGTGTGTGTTGTGTGTATTCTGTTAATGACAAATTTTAAAAGTCAATCACGAGTTTCAATTTTACTAAATAATAATTAATTTAGCCATAATAATCGTAATAATGTGCTTCAATTTTCTATAAGACATAAATTTATATAAATTTGTGTATACAAAATATCTATTTCAAATTTTGACATATATTTTATTTAGATATATAAACATATATAACACTGAACTGAAAATGTATAACAGTTTTCACTGACATCATGCGTAAAAAACTCAGAACTAATGTATTTTATCAATTTGGTAAACCGGAATCGCATTTTCGATGTTCATGATAAAATAAAACGATAAAAGCAAATGAAAACATATTGATAATTATTTTTTTTTCATTCTCTTTTCATCGAAACAGAATCGAACCCCAGATCCCCAAATTATTAATAGTACTGAGAAACGGAATTTTTACGTTATTGATAAATAAGTCAGGTATTGTGGGAAATTCCCTTTTAGAAACGAAAATTGCTTATGTTTTACCAATATTTAATGAGATTCCGTTAGATTTGGACCAGTCTAAAATATGTGACAAATCCCGGTTAAAGTTATTGAATATTTCTAAAATATGTTTACTAGAACCACCCAGGTATATCTGACAAGCATCAGCATACATGTGATATTTGCAAAATTTGATTACCTGTGGTAAGTCATAGATAAAAAGAGAAAATAATAATGGACCAAGTATAGTTCCTTACCATGTACACTAACTTTTTGGTATCTGTTAGATAAATAACTGTACATAAGCTTTAGAGCTGTATTATCAAAACTAAAGAAAAGCATTAACTTTTGCAGCAAAAAAAAATGATTTAAGGAATCAAACGCTTTCGAAAAATCAAGCAAAATTAGAGTCGGTTTTATCAAGATCACGTGCCAGATCATCGACAACATGCAACACAGTGCAAGCTGTGGTTATTACGGAATCCAGATTGAAACTGATTTACGTAGTTAAATTTATCCATATAACTATCCGTATGTTGATTAATTTGGTCCCGAAGAACTATTTCAAAGACTTTCGATAAAATTGAGACCAAGCTGATTGGTCTGATATTATCAAGAGAGTCGTTGACCTTTTTTTCTTGATTGGAACAATTATGTTTATCTTCCATATATCTGGAAATTCAGAGCGGATAATACAATTATTAATTTAGTAAGTCACTTGTGATACAACATGCGGTAAAATGTGCTTTAAAAAAATTTAATTCATTCTGTCATAGCCAGGTGAATTGGATTTCACGAGATAAACCGCTTTGTTAATATCTAATTCGTTTATAGAATTAAAAGCCAGATGAATTGGTTCCATACTATGTGTAACCACAGAGCTGTCAATCCAGGGAAGTGGAAGAACAACGGACACTAGTGGTCGATTGCATAGATAGCTGTTAATGATTGAGGTGTCAATATCGGTTACAGCATTCGACTTACTATTACTCAATCCGATATGGTTAATATTGTTCCAAATCCTTTTCATGGTTAGTTCACCGTTACCAAAAAATATTTTTTTTCACAGTTCTTATCAAAGTGGTGAAACAATAAATTGATATTGCTGGATAAATTCAAGAAACTCCAATCGACATTAGAGAAAAAGTGCATGATCAGTTCAGTGTCCAAATGACTGTAATCAAAAATATGTTTGTATTCAACAATACCCCGCATATCGGGCTTTATAAGATAAAAAAAGCAAGTCATGATCTGAAATATCTGGTATTGTATATTGAGACGCACAAACCCTAATATAATCAGATTTAGGTACAGTGCATTGAAGCGCAACTGATTGATTATTTATTTTATTGGTTAGCCCTGTTTCCGCAACACAAAACACATCGAGATCTTTGTTGCTGAGAAATATTCTTAATTTATCTATATGGCCAAATAAACTTCGAGCATTAACAAAACTAAAGTTTATATACGTTTTCTCCCGTTCTGTGAGATTACGTTTTGAAAGTGAACAATCAAATAATGGGTTCTTATTTACAAAAGTTATAAAAAAAAACTGGAATAAAACAAAAACTGTTATGCTGATTGGTGGTTACTATATGATTGATTTTCTGGGGTGCTGGCAATGAGGCGGTGCCATAAACTTTGCTGGAACGTCGAAAATTAATGAATGGTTGAATACTGCATTCGAGTGCCAAATATCTCCCACATAAGCTCTATAATACGCTGCATGCTGTAAACCGACTTTAAATGAGATAAAAGTCAATTTGGTTTTATCAGCATTCCTAAAGACCGTTCATAGCACTTAATGTCCTCTACTGGGATTTATAATTTATGATAAATATGTTTTTTGATGTCATCAGAAACTGTTGATGGTTTAAAAGTAGAAATATGTAAACATTTTTTTTGGATTGACTATTTCCAATTCAGTGTTGGTTGAACCAATGCCACATATTCCAGTTTGCTGACTATCCGAGCTTAGAACTAGGGTGTTAGTTGCTGACACAGTAGGATTTGCCAGTGAACCAGTTAATTGGCTTGACGATACTAATTTAAAGTTAGCGAATGTTTTGACAATAAGGTGCTCATTTCGCTTAATTGTAACGTCACCGATCGCACAGCATATTGCAGTTTTTCATGATTTATTAAGTCATCGCAAACCAATTTGAGGTTGGTTGAATTGTTGCACAGTTTAGCATTTGCATTTGATAATTTTGAGCACGCATAATGGAACATCTTTCCACAACCACCAAAGCATTACAAGATGTTATTATCCTTGAAATTTATGTCACATTTGGCGCTTTGTTGCAGTTCATTTTGACGCACAGGGCAGAATGAGTTATATAAAATGTTTACAGTTATATTAATTTGCACTACGTCATAGTTCAGAGGTAAATTTATATTTGATTCACAAGCAGTATTCAAAGGAGCTATCGGTGATTCCAAAGGATCGAAATTCCAACAATTCTTAAACAAATATAACATCACACTACACGTAACAACATTATACCATTACACAAGGAATTCGCCAGTTGAAAGATTGTATTCAACACTTAAAGAGATATTTGGTATATTCCACAGTGAAGACAGAAATTTCTCAATGGAAGATGCCATGAACAGAACTATATTATCCTATAATCGCTTTATCTTCAACAAAACAAGATTGACACTTGATGAAGATTGACACTTGATGAACAAGATTATTTAAGAAAACATTCTAGGTTAACAACTTACCAAGGACAACGAATCCAATTAACATCTATGGACAACAATGGTCTAATACTAATCAAAAAGGGAACCGCTCGAATACAAACGTCGCATTCAAAACTTCTACACATATTAGAAGTGCAACCTTACACCGATATATTCCACCAACTAGACACTCAAACCGAACGACTAGCCGCCCAAATGACAAAAATTCACACAACCAAATTCGACAAATTCAAGTCATCAAAGCAGAAATAAAATATACAACCACATGATGTTATAAGTATTATACTTCCGGGAACTGCCCAAATTAAACAACAGGACAATCATCAGGTTCAACAAGGTCGCGTCAGTCAAGCGGATCAATATTTGGGCAACACCTATTTTAGATTAAACATAGTTTTAATACCTTAAATTATATCCTATTCACATTGAAGCGTTTACTGTGTTCAGGAAGTGAATTTTGCGTTGCATTATGTGTAGATTATACCTTTTTTTCTGAAGATTATACCTTCTGCCGACGAGAAAGATATTGGGGCCGGAATACCGGCACAACTACAGTTAATATATTACGCAGGTTAAAACTATATAGTTAGCGAAATAATGACCCAAATGTTGGCAGCGCAAAGCGCTATATCATCAGGCCCTCCATCTGGAGGCACGGAGCAGGATGAGTAAAAGTGTAAGCCTATGGCGCCTGAAGTGCAAGCAGGTTTAGAGGATTTTGTGTCTAGGAAGCTTCATCTGGTCGCACCTAAGCCAGCTCCAATTTAGCCTCATACCGTCGAATTGTGGTTTGGCACACAGGAAGCTCAATTCGCAAATTCGCGAATTACTAGGCAAGATACAAAATAATATAGGGTCCTGAGTGTGTTGACTCCGGAATCGTATAGTACCGTTATGGCGTTTTCACGCAATTCTGACAACGTGGTCGATACTCCATCGAAGCGAACCACAGATTTGCCACAAACGAACTTTAAACTTTTAGAAAATTGAAACTTGAGTTTACAGGCGCAAACTAATGAACTGATACAAGCAATGAAACGGTCAGGTTATGGCGGACATAGTCGAAGTAAACCTCCCGATGCGGACTCGCATTTTAGGCTGTGATCTAGTTCCAGATCGCATTCGGAGGTGGCGATTGAAGAAGAAATTCATTGGTACCACTATCGATTCAATGATAGGGCCAAAAAATGTGTGTCTATTTGTAAATTGTACAACTCCATTAAGTTCGATACAAAAAACTAGTTAAGTCATCACATTTGGCGACGTGTCTTGACGCGAACACTCAATGTCGCTTAATAATATTTGACAAATCATCACATACCAAATGTCTAATTGATACCGGACCAGAAATATCGCAGTGTCCGGTTACAGCAAAGGACAAATCTAGAGGACAGTAATACTTTTTGGTATACGCTGCAAATGCTACCAAGGTCAGTACATACGGAACGAAGATGGTTGAATTGGATGTAGGTCTCAGGCAGTCATAATAGGGGCCGAGTTTCGAAACAAGTACGGGTTATTGGTCGATATCAAACGCAAACGGTTGTTGGATCCACTTACGTCGGTTCACTCTTGGTAAAATTTCTAACATTGCAGTTAATACCCTAACTTGTGATACCCTAACGTCTAACAATAGATCCTAACATAATTTCGCTTTTTGAGGTGTTTAAGGATATTACACAAGCAAGTTCGACAGAGCCCACGCGCAGATCAAGCATTCAGTGATACATACCATTGAGACTCGATGACCAGCTTTTAGCTAAAAAAAGATGCCTTTAACCCGAAAAACTTCGTGTTGCTAAAAACGAGTTCGAGCTCATGCAGGCACAAGGTATTTGCAGACCCTCCGACAGCACATGGTCAAGTCCGTTTCATCTTGTAATAAAAAAATGGAGAGAAAATGGTGACCTTGCGGTGACTACCGTGCCCTTAATAATGTGACACAGCCCGAACAGTACCCCATTCCACTTTTGCAGGATTTTTCATGCCAGCTGGATGAGTGTACCATATTTACAACAATTGACCTGGTTAGGGCGTACCATCAATTCCCAATCGAGACACGAGACATTCCCAAGACGGCGATTACAATTCCGCTCGGACTCTTTGAGTGTTCGAAAATGACTTTCGTTCTTCGTAACGCCACCCAGCCGTTTCAACGCTTCATGCATTCCGTTCTCAATGGAGTTAGCTTCTGTTTCATATACATTGATGACATATTGATCGCCGTCACGTACACGTGAAGAACATTGGAACCATTTGAGGGTTGCTTTCCAACAGTTGAGCGATTGCAGGACTCGTTGTCAAAGTCAATAAGTGTATATTCGCTATTAGCGAAGTCAATTTCTTGAGACATGCCATAACTACACAGGGCATCAGACCTACAGCAGAAATGCCTGATGCCATAATTAAATATAGTTAGCCAGAGATAATTAGACAGCTTAGACGATTTCTAAGGATGCTGAATTTTTATAGACAGTTTATTCCACACGCAGCGGGTAATCAGGCTCTACTAAACGACTACCTTAAAGGTAGCAAAAAAAAAGACAAACGAGCGTTCGTTTGGACAGTCGATGGCATAAAGGCATATAGAAGCAACTCTTCTGGTGCACGCTACGCCAGATACTCGCGGTTCTGGTAGATGTATCGGGCAAGGTAATTGGTGCAGTGGTGGAGCAGAAAGTCTCCGGTATCTGGCAGCCGCTTAGTTTTTTTTCGGTAAAGCTGCGAATGAGACAACATTGTTACAGAGCCTACGACCGTGAACTTTTGGCTGTCTATTCAGCCATCAAGAATTTTAGACACCTACTTGAAGGAAGACCGTTCATACTATTTACAGATCATAAACCACTCAATTATGCTTTTAAGCAGAATCTGAGGAAGGCTTTGCCGAGGCAGTTCCAGCACCTCAAGAAACACCATGTGTCTCTCATGGGAAATGTCGTAGCTGATACCCTACGACAAATCCTCTCACGTATCGAATATATCATGATACAATCGATTATGAAAGAATTGCAGAAGCTCAACAGGATGACCCTGCGTTAAAACAGCTTATGAAAAGCAGTGGAACGCTAAAATTCCAATGAGTACCATTGCCCAGTTCCAGTGGGATAATATTTGTGAGACCTCAACTTAAATAAATCATCCATACATACTCGACGCGTTTCGAAGGACAATTTTTGATTCTGTTCATAATTTGGCCCATTTAAAGAAATTTTTCTAGAACTCGGTCAACGGGGATGCATGAAAAATTGCACAAAACTGTTTGGAATGGCAGAAGTTTAAAGTGACAAGGCATACCCAGAGTGTTTCGGGAAATTTTCAGCTGGTGTCTCAGAGATTCAGACAGATCCATTTGGATATCATCGGACCTCCCATCTTCGGACGAATATCGCTACTGTGTCGCTATTTTAAATCGTTTCGGCGTTCCGGAATCTATCGTCACATACCAAGGTTCCCAGTTTGAGTCCGAACTGTTCTCAGAGCTCTCAAAACTGCTTGGATTTGAAAGAAAAAGAACCACAAGCTACAACCCGAAGTCCTATTGTTAGGACTTCAAACTGTTTTTCGCGAAGATTTTGGAACAACGTCACCTGCGCTCGTATATGGCGCTACGCTCCACATTTCGGGACAACTAATTGAGGATACACAAGTTTTCAGACCACAAGCAGATTTCATTACGTCTCTTAAAGATCATTTCAAGGACTTACGATCCACTCACTCGTCACGTGTCTAAAGAAAGAGGATTCGTTTTTAAGGCATTGAACACATATTCCCATGGTCTGTTGCGTACTGACGCAGTTCACAAAATGCTCCAGCCACCATACGAAGGTACATTACTGCATAATATAAATACACATAGTACTACCATCATAAGAAAAAAACAGTTTACCCATTGATGTTCTAGATTACGGGTCGATAGAATATCGTCAACATTTAGTATAAATATATGACATTTAGGCGATTATACATATAAAAATATTTTGCTTATTTTAAAACGATACCAGTAGTGACATCTAGCACGTCAATGGGCTAATATACCACGGTAGTACTATGTGTATTTATATTATGATACCTGGTAGTAAGTCGTTCGGGAAAAGAATTTTGTATAGCTTCGGGATAAAATTAAAATTTATCGAAAATAATTTAATTTAAGTAATTTAATAATTCTCGGTTATTGAATTTTAATCTTGGTATATGATTTTATTCCAATGTCTAATTTTTCACACAACATAAAATAAATCTATTTACATTAAAATTTCATCTAATAATTTCTAAAACAAATATATTATTTCAAGCTTCACACACAAAGTACACCAAAAGTTCACGCGAGATAAAAATAATATAAACTTTACGAAATTTCATTAAAAATTTATAAAAAATTTCTAAACATTTTTGATTGAAACCAACCATTCCACTTTAATATATTATCAAAAGCACACATCCCGAATATTTCAATATTATTTATGCAATATACCGACATATATACATAACATTTGTTTTAAGCTTTCGAAATTAAACTTTTTATTTTTTGTTAAGTAATTTATTAAGTGGAGAGATAATATACGCATAGAGTTGTATATATGCTTTCATAAGAACAATAAATAATGTGTGCTTAGAAATCAAAAATGAAAAATGGAAAACCCCAAATATTTTTTTTTGTTATTTAAATTTTCCTTGTCAAAAAAGTTTTATGCAAAACAAAAAAAAAAAAGGAAAAGCTTTACAAATTGAATCTATATTAATTTAAATAATTTTTGACGTAACATGTATTTGTATGTATATAATACACAACATATATGTACTTATGTACCTTTGTACTATAGTCAAAAAAACGTGTTGGAATTTTTGGTTATTTTGGGTTTACACATATGTCCTATGTAAATAACTATGTATACACAACGAATGAATCTATAAACAATGGTCGAAATACATAAAAAAAATGTTGAGTAATATTTTACAGATCCATATTTTAGGTACATAGCTAGCTCGAACTTTTTTTTTGTGTGTGTGTATGTGTGTGTATACACAATATATATGTTATCAGCAAATATTGAAAATAAATTACTTTAGAATTTTACACTATAAAATACATTATGGTGTTATCTTTTATATATTTTATAGTGACAGTTGACAGTAATGTTGATGATTTTGGTGTTGATAGATTTTGTTTGCGCTAAAGGAAAATTTTATTGATTTTATATTAACGCTTTTTTGAATATTTTCAATTTTTGTATGTGCGAGTTTTTCTTTAAACAAATTTCAAAATTAAAATACGATTTTTAATTAATTTAAAAATGATTAATGTGTTACTAGAGTGACCTTCTACAATTTTGACGGTTGATTTTAATTTGTGAAATGAGCACATAATAATTGTCAAGTGATATTGTTCCAACGTTTTTTGGTCTCTCAAGTCCGATGCGGTGACCCACGTGACCATTACTTCTACTTCACTTACAAGTGTTAACCATTTAACTATATATGCAAGGGACTACAAACTTCAATTAGTTTTTATAAAACTCAGTCCTCAACTACAAAACGCCTTGCAGTGTTGCCGTCAAGCAAAATAACTAAAGCCACATCTACTGATTCTAGTATTTAAGCTCAATTAAACCAGACCTTCCACAAATTTATGGAAATGTTTCAGCAACAACAAGACCATTTCCAATCAAGATTAGCAATAATTAAATTGACTCGCATAAATATTAAGCCATTTAGTCGATGTCATTTAGGGGATGACCCTCATTTTAAGACGGGTTTGACTCGTGTATCGACCAAAACCAAAATTTAACCAAAGTGCAGAAATGTCAGAATCTTGCTAGTTATTTTGGTAGTTTATGGATTGGTTATGATTTATTGTTATTTTTTAAATGCAATGAAAATGGTTTAATTTTTTTCAAATCTAATTTATATTAATTTTAAAGTTTTGTGTGGAATAAATTGTATATAAATTAGATTTTCGGCGATTATATGACGTATTTGATTATAAACGGTTAATCCAATTGATTTGTACTGTTTAATCAATTTTTTAAAATCTTATTTATATTATAGTTCTAATAATTTTATATTTTTAATGAGGTCAAAAACTAATTAATTGTAAATTTCAGGCAAAAATTAATCCAATTTATTACAGCATACGGCTTGGTGAAATTAGCCTATTAATTGATTATGTTTTTAAGGGATTTTTTTTTTGCAGTTGGATGGTGGCACTTATATATCTGTCAATAAACACTTCAGATATTTTGTACAATGTCGAGATGTTACCACCTTACACTCCAAGATAAGCACGGCATTTGAATTATATCAGTCAGCTTTCCATGTATATTTGGCATGTGAAAGGTAAAAGCAATTTCATTGCGGATACATTATCCCGCACGATCGACCACGAAGCGGCACCAGACAACATTCAAACAAACATAATCGAAATAATTGAAGGTAATTTCAACTATCACTCAAGTATACAAAAAGCAGACTTAAAACTTCCGAATTTTCTTTCTGGTTCCGGACGTCGCGCTAGTTCAAGCAATTATTAACTAGAGCTTTTTAAATTGCCTCGCTTTCAAATATACTGCGCGAAACATCAACTGGAATCAATCGTCCTGTAGCGACCATCGCTACACACACAATTAAAAAATTATTTCAGATATTTCGTGCAAATCCATATAATTCGCTAACACTACATGTACACTGTACATAAATATATATAGAGCGTAAAATAGCTATTACACATAGCACTCGGTTGCCATGGCCTGATGAGATGACAATTAATTTTTAACTAAATCCCTCATCAGATTGAAACTGAGCTTTGCTTTGCACAACATCCAAATCTGAATAATTAAAAAAAAATAACGATGCACATCCGCCGTCGTTATAGTCCATATATCGCAAAGCTGCTCCGACGTACAATCTTTGAAACTTTAGCCAATATTCCACATCTAGGTAGCCGTGGAACTCGTAAATTGATTACTGCTAGATATTTCTGGCTTAGTATGATCAAAGACTTAAACCAATAGCCACAATCTTGTTTATTTTGCCAACGTTTAAAAGTTCAAAGGCATACAAAAGCGCCTTTATGATAATTTGAAATTCCACCAGGTCCATTTGAACATATTCACATGGATATAGTGGGACCAACCCTATCAAACTACCCAGTGAGTTTTTTATTGAAAATCCACTTACATTTCAATCATCAACTGACACAGTCATCGACCAATTAAGTAGCACTATGCAAAATCTTGACATTTATTTGTTTTGAACAAGGGATCAAAGATTACGATCACACTTTGTTTTGACCAAGGAAACACAATAATCAGTGTCTATCGATCGTCTAAAGCCTGCATATGGAATATTGTGTTCCTCTGATCTTTAATTAGATTAAATCAGTTCTACACCGCACACTGAAATCTAAACCAAACATTATTTCAAGTCATGTGAATCACACAATCATTCAATATTACTGATTACACTGTCATCTATATTCAGAATAATTATGTTTTGTGTCTCAACTCATCGTACAACAACAAACCATAATTTCATATTTTGTCTAGTGGACAAATGAAAGTAGGGTGACTCTTCATATTTGGTGCACACCCAAATATTTATATGCTTTTGGCCAATATGCAAATCAGAGTAACGCACCACCCAGTTTTTATATTGCGCTCATTGGCTATACGACAATAAAAAAACGGGACATATAAAAAATATTAGTCTTGTGGGTTATAGTGGGCAAAAATGAATATAAGTAAAACAAAATATTTTGAGTCGAATCAAATATAAGAGACGTTATATTGTAAATAAAAAAATGAAGCGACCACACTATAGCTACATTTTCGTCGTCATAAAATTACCTTGTGTGTGAATATTGAAAAGATGTTTCGTCAAATATTGGTACATCAAGATGATCACCAGTATATCAAACAATTTGTGGAGAGAAAATCCAGATAAAGAAATTTAGCACTTTGTACTTTAAACCGAAGCTTATCGTGCCACATCCGTACCATTTTTGGCTATTAGAACATTTCACCAATAAGCAATCCTTAAACTGACTTCTAATTCAGTAAAAAACTGGTCTACAATATTACCATAGTCTGATCAAATAAATTCCATTCTAATTATCAACGACACCAACACCACCACTTAAAACATAATGGGATAGTTAGCTCCTGCGATAGTTTCGATCAAAGGTTTAATCCAAGAATTTTATTTAACCAAATTTAAGTGGGATGATACGGCACCTGCTGATGTTAATAATCAATGGATGCAAATTAAAATAAAGTTAACATCATTAGAGCTATTTCGAATATCCTCGATGAATGCCGAAACTGTCTTCGAAACGAATGTAAGTCAGATATGCTGATGGGTCAGAATCATCCCAAGCAGCGGTGGTTTTCTATTGGTCTCGTAACTCAACGGGACACGTTATATACATCAAAAACAAGAGTAAGATGCAGGCAGAATTATTCAGATAGGAAACAAATTGCAATATGATGCACATTCTTATTTGCAATATGATGCAAACATCCTATTATTCCACACATTAAGCACTAGGGATATCGAACGTTCCCATCTTAAAAATGTTCATACCACTTCATCATTACTGTTGAGCCTATTGCGACAAAGATATTGGATTATCAATGGGCGTATTTTAGTAAAACCAGGAACATCCAAATAACAATTGATGAGAAATCACGCCATTTCGACCTTTTCAACAAAAGTCCACCTTTTGTTTAAACAGGAGTCGACTTTAATGGCCCCTTAACTTTAAAAATGAATAACAGCCAAGAGTTTTGAGATCAAAATTTGTCATATAACAAATGCTGGTTAGGGAACGGATTTATTTCCCATTAAAACATTGTCCAGTAAGTAAGTCCATCAGAATTTAATGAACACGAACTTAAACCGGAAATTATGAGTGTTGTTGCCACTTGCCATTCGCTGGTTTTAGGGTTAAACGTCACTGTTACCACTTACGATCGAATGCGGCCAAAACCATTGCATTTGTAAATACCTGACTACATCAACACAATTACAAAATAAAATTGTTAAAATGTTTACCACGCCAAAATGAACAAGAACCATATGATCGCATTGTTAATCGTACGACTCGTCTACAGTTCAGTCTCAATTTAAATGTTGAACGTTTGACGACACAAAGTGAAAATTTAAGTACAAAGTGTGTGTTTGTGTAAAATAGTAATGAGTTGTGTAATGTCAGTTTATTAGCTTGTTAACATTTTTTACAAGAAGTTTCGTGCCGTGAATTTTAGGGTGTTACAATTTAAAGAGCAGTTGATCATCCAACGTAAAACATAGTTCGGAGAAACAAGTTCTTTTTGAGTGATTTTGTGCATCTTTCATATTAAAACTTGATTAGTAAAGCAGTAAAAGAAATTTTGATTTAACAAAGGCTTTGTGGTGCAAAATTTACCGGACTATATTGTGAATAAAACGGATAGGTAGTAAATGGAAAAAAAATCATCAACGTCATGGTCTCTTCACGAGAGATGTCAAACCAAAATTAAACAGAACGACTAAAGTGGTCGATGTGGTTGGTGGCGATGACTCGCAGTTACAACGGGCATAAGGATGCTACTACTAAGTATTATTAGAGCGCTATTTAAATGTTTGCATGTATACAAAGTGACTTCTTGATGGTGATGCCACGAAATTAATATACGAACAACGGCACACATCTTAAAATGAAACGACCTAAGAAACTTTTTGGCCAAAACAATTCAAGCTGTTACAAACATGTGCTGCAGCTTATAGACAGATGCCAGAGCGTAAAAATAGGTGAAAGTTTTAGGAGCTACCTAATAATGGTGATAGAGTAGGATGAATCTACTCCATCGATATGGAAAATACAGCGATAGTAAAATATTGTTCCGGAAGAATTACGGACTAAGAGCCAAATAAATCAATTCTTTTTGATTTATTTGGCTTTTGTTTGGTATTAAAATGAATTCTTCAGACGATATGAACATAAAAGAGGCAATCAAAAAGGAAATATTAGAATTTTCTAAGACAGGAGCAACGAAATCCGCAAGGAAGCTTGTAAGTCAGTAGCGTAAACTCAGTACAAGCATATTAGAAGGTTTACCTTAAAAGGAGAGATGCACTAAAGTACGCAAGGTTGAAAACTGGGTGGTCATCAAGAAGATTCAATTTGAAAACCTAGCCAAAGTATATGGAACCATATGACGTAAATGCAGTGAAGGAAAACGATCGCTCCGATTTTAAGAAGACGGACACAGCCGTTGATGGCCTCAATAAACTTTCCTGACTCTAGAGTATGTGAAGTTATTTTTTGTCGTAATGTTAAACGGAGAAGTCCCGAAAGAAGAAAATTTTACGTCAGAGCAGTCCGGAATGGGAGCAACCACTTTAACTCCACTTCGGGCAGAATGAAAATTCAAGACTGCAGGTTAGTATATATCATCCTGGGATACCATATTTTTTTCCTACGAATTTGTATCCTTATACTTTTTATCCCAGGATTTTTTATCCTAGGATTTTTTTACCCTGGGATTTTTTTAGCTAAAGATTTTTATCCAATGATTTTTTACCTTAGAATTTTTTTATACTATATAACTTTTTATCTCCGATTTTATTTCGTGAATTTTTAATTCTAGGATTTTTTATCGTAGGAGTTTTTACCCTAGCAAATTTTTATCCCGGATTTATTATCCTAAGATTTGTTATCCCAGATTTTTTATTTATTGATTTTTTATTCTATTCTAACATTTCCTAATTAGGATTTTTTATCCTTGTTTTTTGATATTTTTATCCGAGAATTTTTTATTCTATTACTTTTTATCCTAGGGTATTTCTTTCTATGAGATTTAGCATCTAGCATTTTTTATGTAGGATTTTTTATTCTAGGAAGTTTTAAGTTAGGTTTTTTTTTCAAATGAATTTTTATCCTAGGATTTTTATCCCAGAGTTTTCCTCGCGGTCCTCTGAAGGGCTTTAGATTATAGAAGAACTTTATATATATATATATATATATATATATATATATATATATATATAAGCTCTATGTGTTTAATTTGTTTCAAATCTGGCATTGTTCTTCAGCCTAACTAAAAATGGCAAATGGCGTCCTTTTAAAAAAATGAACTTTTATATTATGGTGGAAGTTACAGGATCATTTTATATAAATTTGTTTTTGGGTGAAAATCTTTTTAATACAATCACACTTCTTAATTAATAGCATTTGAAGATGTATTTTCCTTGCTAGCGGTTCAACTAATCCTCCAATAATGGTTTAATCACTTAAAGTATTAATTTATTGAGCGATGTTGCCGATTTTTTTTTTTTTTGCTATTGTAACATTATAGGACTCTACAAGTTCTTTGACTTTACCTCTTTTTGTTATTCATATAAGCTTTTAACGTTTTACGAGATTTTCAGTATATTGACTTCGATCAAGCACCGACCGGCTAGTTTAACGATGAAACTATTGATTTTCTTCCTAATCTTAGAAAATGTTGTTCAAACGCAACATTTAAAAATTCCAAATGTCACCTTGTATTATGATTTTTCTTTACAGCAATTCTAAGAAATTAATAGCTTATTAAAAAAATTTCAGGGTTTAGGTGGGTGTGTAAAGTTTTTATTGTAAATTTCATTCTTTATCTTTATTTTTATTTACGGACACTTTTTGAAAGAAGTAATTGTCACGAATTCTAATTTCTACCACAATTTTTACGAAAAAAAAAATTTATTTGAAAAAGCAGCTTCACACACCTAACTGTCAAATTATAATATTGTACACTTTTTTACACATTTTTCGATGAATTTTTAAATGTTAAAAATGGTTAAATCTTTTTTCCTAAAAATGTAGGTATAAACAAAGCCAAATATAGATAGTTTTCCCCCTAGAAACTTATAAATTACAACATCTTAAACTTGTTATAAAAAAACTTACGTAATTTTTTGATTTTGAAAACAACAATATATATTTGCTTAATTGACTTACCTGAAAAGAAAAGAAATAAAAATCATTATTACACTATATATAAAATAAATTATAAACTTTATCAATCAAGTAATAAAAATAAAGTTCTATCTATAATCATCTCATTATGAAGTGTATACATATAGTTGAAATTCGATTAATCATTTTATATACAACTTTAGTAAATTTATGTACCAAATCCCAAAAGCATCGTAAAATATTTTGCAGATTTAATTACAAAATTGTTGACTTTCTTTATATACATTAAATCTTCTCAACATACCTTTTTGGATTTCAAAATTTATTTTCCAATTTTTATAATTAAAAATTCCATTTAAAAAAAAAAAAAAAATATATATATATATATATATATATATATATATATATATATATATATATATATATATAAATTCCCACGGGATCTTAATTTATATATTTTGTAAACATATTATTTTTAAAAAAATATATCGTAGCTCGTACAATGTTAGCACAGGAATACCTTGAATAACGTAGGATAGGTATATATTTTTTGTAATCGTGTGATGATGCTAACTTTATCTATTTAACAATTTTGAACGTACATTTAGGGGTTTTATGTGCATGCAATTTTCTCGTTTAACGGTTATTTCATTTAATTTTCGTGTTAATTTTACTTCAAATTTGTAGTTTATATATATTTTAGAATTTCGTGTGTTTTAGGAAGTGGCGCATTAAGATCTAAGAGATCGATTTTTTTTTGTTCGATCTTTCAAATTTAATTTTTATTTATTCAACCTATTTTTTACTTTTACTTTACTGGCACTTTATTTCACTGACTTTTACTAGTTTATTACTTATTTCTTTATTTACTTTTTGAAATAAAATTTTATATCATTACATCAATCTGCTTGCGCTTATATACTTGATGGTCAGTCTTTTAACAGCTTTTGCTTTCTTTTTTGATGGCCATTTCCTTTTTCTCGAATAATCTTCGTAAAACCAGATCTTTAAATACGAATGACTCGAAGTTTCTTCCTTGGCGCATTTTGTCATTTGGTTCTCGTCTTTGGCCCTTTGCTAGACGTACATGTGATACACCCTTTACACCAGTCTTTCAAGCCCCTCCGATATAGTTGACCCAATAAACCAAATTTCTAAATTTTTTCTAATACTTTATTGATTCCCAAGTGTGATCCTGATTTTCCGTTGTACATTTTGTGCAGGACTTCTGGTATTAAGTTCACTGGAAGCACAATTTACTGCCTTTGTCGGCAGCTAATTCGCAAGATCTTATCAGCAACCCTTCGTTTATGCTTAATGACTTTCATTCGCCCAGTAACTTTTAACGATTGCTCTTTCAGGTGCGATTTCTTACCACTGCGTTGTTAGACTAGTCATGTTTCTGTTCCTGTCTTCAATGATTCGTTGGTTACCGCTCCTTCATGTTCATTCTGATTCGTGTCACTATTGCAGGGCAATTCTTCCCTTCTTGTTTGACACAGTTTTTGTATTGACTGCGTAATTGATTGCTTGGTCATGGGCTCTTGTCGTCTAGCATTTTTAATTTGAATGAATCGGTAAATAAACTTGCCCATTCATGGATTTCTTTTTTGGTTTGGTTCTTAAATGGACTTTTAAATGATTATCTCTTACATCATTAATAAATGAATCCACCGTCAATCCATTTAAAACATCCATAAAAGCTATACCGTATGCCTGTCTTGCGAGCTTAGTAACCTCTCGTGCAACAACTTGTAGACTTTCTCCTCGCTGCTGTCTCATATTATACAGTAGTATTTTGCGTAATTTCCAAGTGTTTTCCTCATAGTCTCCTTGGAATTCCTAAATGGTGTCTCGCCATCGAATACAGGGGTTTTTAAAATTTCTTTGTGGGCTGCGGCTGGTGCCTCCTTTAACACGGTTTTAGTAATGCTCGACTGAACTATCTCTTCGGTGTTCGAGGATGGTTTCTTCTATCGGATTTATTTTATCGGAAGCTTGTCTTATTAAGCACCTTCTTCAGCCAACTGAATGAATAATTGAGCACCTTATTGAGAGCTTTGCTCTGCGCTCACATCTTACATTTTACATTTAGGAACATATTTTACATTTTAGGAACATATTGCAACTTCTGCCAAGACAAACTGGAGATGAGAACATAAAGCTAACTAATAAAATCCAAGGTTAAAACATAAGACATGTACCTTTAAAAGAGTTAAAAGTTGAAATCCAGTAAATTTAGAGGACAAATAGATAAACTACAGGTCGACTTTTATTTTTCCTAAATTATTTGAAAAAGTACTGTTTCAGAGGCTTATTCCTTAAAATCTTATTCCTTCTCATCGGTTTGATTTTAGATAAAGATTTTGACCTACAAAATTAATCACAAACATAAATAGACATCCGTAAAAAATATTTTCTTGTACCTTTTTGGAAGAAGCACAAGCCTTTGATAAAGTATATGGTACCGAGGTCTAATGCAATATGGTTTGAAATTATAAGAAGAATGCTGAAAGAAAGTTTTTTAGAAGAATTCAAAAAAATAGAAACACCAACATAACAAAAGACAAAGATTACATTCTAGAATAAAAAATAGCAAGCTTCTGTTTATCCGGTTTCAATTGATACTGATAGAGATGGTAAAGTAATCAATACAATACTTAACACTAAAAATACACTAGAAAAGAGACATTACTAAGATACAAGAATTTCCTTTGTAAAAAAGTGCTCCAAGTTACAATATGCGACTAGACATATTATTCTGCCAGAAATTTAGCACTTAGTTATACAAAAATTAATAGTATTATATATCTGCCACAAAGCCGTCTTCAATCCCTTATAGGACACCCAAATATACTCATGCATAAAAAAATGAGAATAATGTAACAATGTATTTGTGAGATTATATCGCCGTTTATATACGATTGTGACAAAAATGTAGAAAAAAACCGCCAACTAAAGAGGAAATAAAAAAAAAATGAGAGAACTTGTATTCTTTTTTTGTTTTATTTCAACTTTTTGTTTTTATATTTGGAAAATTGAGAATATAAAATAATACGCTCTCACAACGAGTGTAATAATATGCTCAAAATTATGTAACGTTATGGTGGTGTGGGTTATTTTTTAACCATTCAAAACAAAATTAAAAGTTTTTTTCATATGAACTTTTGCCGCACAAATACAGTCGCACAAATAGGTTACATTTTTTAATGTAGTATTTTCATACGACGGGAACATGGAGGGTTCTTAAAAGGAATTAAAGACGGCTTTGATCTGCTAGCTTGAAAAGTAGATTATTTTTACGTTTTATATAATGACATTTGACTTTACCCTTATTATTTGATGCTAGGAGCTTTAGTTCTACAAACAACAAGACCTTTAGAAAAACGGAAATCTTCAGTAACCTTAGTCTGAATAATATACTCTACTGGTAATCAATAATATACTCTACTGGTTACGGTTTGGAGAAGTAGAGGTATAAGATTCATTAAGCTTTAAAAGTGAATGGATAGCTTCTGAAATATTCATAATTAATTACTCCAATTACTGGATATAACCGACTATGGACTGTTGAAAAAATTTTACAGAACTTCGTTCAATGATTTTTTTAAACAACAAAAAAAATGTGATATTGAAATAACTGCCTCACTTAAAATTTTTCCTGTGGAAAGCTTTACCAGAAAATTTCAACAACGAAATTAACGAAACAAATGACGACTAACATAAGCCTCTATCAAAAAAAATGTGACTCGGTAGAAAAATATGGCCAACATCACGTATTTTACGGGCACAAGTTCGTGGAAAAGTTAGAAAATCTACAGGATATATACTCTTCAACTTCGGAGGGCAATAGGCTGAAACAGATATTGAACAAAAATTATATAAATTAGAGGCAGGAATTTATAAAAAATTTAACTGAAAAAATGAAGAAAAATATTAGTAGGCGGAGAGTATTTCTAACGAACGCCAGCATCAACTGTAGTTTACAGTGTGTTTAAAATAAAATGTACAGTCATTGTCATGTTTTTATAGTGACATCTAGCGTACAAATAAATATGTTTAGAAACTAACTCTTTATATTGGGAAATTGATTTCCTTCTTTTTGAATTTTTAAATATTCAACTATTTTTGTGATTTAAAATATTTAAAGTCTTGCATCAGCTTTACTCCTTCAGTATAATAAAGTAATTAAAATATGTTAAAAATGATTATTGAAACCTTAGTAGAAACATTTGCGATTCCTTAGAATTAAATAATTTGGAAGGATAATTTTGCATGGACTTTCAGCCACTTCATTACGCAGCAGATGTAATTTTCCAGCTGGTAAAAATATTACATCTATGGGGAGGTATAATAAAATATCAAAGAAATGTACCGTTAAATAACACTTACAGTATTTCCAGCGGCATTCTTAAGCAATATGACCAAATTATATGCCTCCAGGCAAGAATGTAAACTTATTAAAATTAGATTTCCCCAATATGATTTTCCCTAACTGTATAAACACAAATATCCATTTTACCGGGAATAAAAAAAACATTGTGATAACATCTAGAAAAACATTAGTTTGATGACCCATTATAATAGAGTGCGATCTACTTGATACGAATAACTTTCAAATTGTAATTCAATACAATTTTAGATAGGTATACAAATATCACTCACAATATAAATTGATTTGATTACAATTCAATACACGACTATTGAAATATGAAAAGTAACACAATCATTAGAAAAATGTTATGGGAATTTGTTGATAAAATTTTCTCGACACGCCCAAAACGTAAATAATATGCACGTATACATAATAATATTAAAACAAATTTTCCACATAAAAATAAAAAGAAAATACTCTTTTTTTGTTAGCCTAAATGTTGACTCGGTATATATACATTTTCATAGTCTGCTTGTTTTTAATTTTTCATTTTTGCTGGAAAATATTGGTAATTAAAAATAAATATAGGTACCTTACATAAAATATTATTGTGTTGTTTATTTTAATGTTTAACGGGCAATTTTAGAAATTTTTAGACGTATAAAATACAAAATTGGGTGTACTCCAAATAATTGCTAAGCAATTTTTTTTTACGATCGATGAACAAAACAGTCTAAATTTAGAAATATATAAGCTCGTATTTAAGCCCATTTAATAGGGGCTAATTTTAATTTAAAATTTTATATATTTTACAAAATGTTTTCGATAACAACTTTGCCCTGTCGCCTAGTTTTGTTTATATTAAGCTCCTCGTTTTTTGAACTTTGCCGTTGTATATAAAAATAAAAGCTAGCAGCTTAGTGTTAAGATGCTTTTCGCAGACCTATTTTTTTGTATTGTACATCAATAAATATTAAGAATAGTAACTTTTTTTAATATCTTTGTTTGAATTTAAGGGCAGAGCACAGAGAAAGCATTATCTACTCACTTTTTCGAAAAAGCTATATGATTTTCTAAATTAGAGTGCTTCGAAACATTTACAGTATTTTAAAATTCGCATAAGCTGCGAAATTACGACTTTCTAATGTTAATCGTGAAACCACTTTAAAAAGGTCTCGGTATTAACGTTGCTTTTGATCAAATATAGTCGCGTACAAGATGCGAACAATCTCCCTTAAAAGCTTCAGTACGCTTACATAATACTCCTTATTTATTGTTAGACCTGGCAGAATGAATTCGGAGTGGACCACACAACTGCAACTAAAGAAAACGGTCAACAAAAAATTGATGTTGAATCGACTTTGTCGTAGTTTTTGGATTTTGGTTCACCTGAGAACCGCCATTCCGATGATTGTTGGTTTGTTTTGATGTCAAATTCATAGGCCCATGTCTCGTCCCCGGTAATTACGGTAATAATAACTCTCGGCACAAGTCGCGCTTAAACTTGTCTGATGCACCGATTCGAGACACCTAGATTAACTTGTTATCAATTTTCTTAACTTTCTTGATATTTTCGTCAGTCATGTCTTTGTTCGACTCGTATGCTTATGTTTTCGACATTGTCGACTCCTCGTATAGCTATGCAGAGTACACCAACCAATGATTTGTTTATAGAGTTATTATATCAAACTATCCGACATATTGCGCTTAAAAGTGACATGTAAGCAACTGACAGATGTACCAACCTAGCAAAAATAATTGTTTGACAATATCTCAAGGATGACTCGATTAAATGAGAAATTTCGAGTACTTTTTGATCATAACATGCTTATATATTTTGATTTGGCTGACCAACAAACTTCAGTTTAATCATGTTGGTTCAGTTATCTTCGCCAAACTTTCAAATCCTTACATCGCTAAAGACCTGTATAACAATTTTTGAAAAGATTCACATAGCCAAGGGAAGTCCATAAACTAGAAATTAAAAAAAATTTTGAAAATTTTTGTACAAGAAATTCCGTAGATCAACTTTCAGTATACTTAAAAATGTATAGAGGTTATTTAAATATCGAAACTACAGTAAAAACTCCCATGGTTCAATCCAGAGTACGGGTTCATTTACTTGGACAATCTATTAGTGACAACCGTGTTATTCTTCGACCATATGGAAGTGTTAGAGTTAGTTTCTAGTAAGCTATAAAGTGCAAATTTAACCATTATCGTTCGCGAAATCCTTCTTCGTTATCTTGGCGATGTAGTGGGTAAAGGATGTATAAAAGTATAGACCAGTACAATACTAATACCGACCGGAAAACTTATTGAATAGAAGTCTACAAGCTGCTAACCACAAAAGCTAGGGTAGTACAAGATCAAGTTAGCTTTCAGGTTTAACTACCATTGCTGAATCAAGATGAGTTTCAAACTCATGACGATATGTTTTGAAAATTTCCAAAGTCAAAAAAATTCATGCCTTTCAAAACTGTCAAATATTTGCCTCAAACCGTAAATTTCTAAAATCATAAAAGGACATGATAGTTAGCCTATAAAACTGTCAAATATTTACAATAAATCTAAAATTTTCAAAATCATAAAAACGGATAAGTGTTAGCCTATCAAATTTGATAAATATTTAAACTGTCAATTTTCACCGAAAACTTCCAAAAACAAAAAAATTAATGATGGTTAACCTATTAAAACTACCAAATTTCTGTCACAAATCGAAAATTTCAAAAATCATAAAAACGCATGATGGTTAGTTAGCACATCAAACTGCCAACTTTTTACCACAAATCAAAAATTTTCAAATTCATAGAAACATAGAAAGTTCGTTAGCCTATCAAACTGTCAAATTTTCACCACAAAACGAAAATATCAAAAAATCAAAAAAATTCATAATGGTTAGCCTATCAAAACTGTAAAATATTTGCCATAAATCGAAAATTTTCAAATTCATAATAACGCAAGATAGTTTGCCTATCAAAACTGTCAAATATTCGCCGCAAATCGAAAACTTCCAAAATCAGAATTTTTGCAACAAATCGAAAATTTTCGAAAACAAAACAATTCATGATGGTTATAGCTTATCAAAACTGTCAAATATTTGCAAAAAACCGAAAATTCTTAAGAATCAGAGAAACGCATGAGGGATAGCCTATCAAAACTGTCCAATATTTTCCGCAACCAAACATTTCCAAAATCAGAAAAACGCATGAAGGTCAACCTATTAAATCTGTCAAATATTTGCCACAAAAAGCGAAAATGTCCAAAATCATAAAAACGCATGATGGTTAGCCTATCAAAACTGTCAAATTTCTGTCACAAATCGAAAATTTCTGAAAACAAAAAAATTCATTATGGTTATCCTACCAAAACTGTCAAATATTTGTCACAAATCGAAAATTTCCTAAATCAGACCAATGCATGATGGTTAGCCTATCGAAACTGTAAAATTTTTGCCACAAATCGAAAATTTCCGAAAGCAAAAAAATTCCTGATGGTTAACCTATCGAAACTGTCAATTATTTGCCACAAACTGAAAATTTCGAAAATCAGAAAAATGCATGACGGTTAGCCGATCAAAACTATCAAATATTTGCCACAAAAAGCAAAAATTTAGGTTAGCCTATGGAAACTGTCAAATATTTACCACAAACCGAAAATTTTCAAAATCAGAAAAACGTATGACGGTTAGTCTATCAAAACTGTCAAATATTTGCTAAAAACCGAAAATTTCCAAAATCAGAAAAATTAATGACGGTTAGCCTACCCAAACTGTTAAATATTTGCCACAAACCTAAAATTTCCAAAATCAGAAAAATGCATGACGGTTAGCCTATCAAAACTGTCAAATATTTAAGGCAAAAAAGCGAAAATTTCCAAAATCATAAAAATTCATGATGGCCTATCGAAACTGTCAAATTTTTGCCACAAACCGAAAATTTCCAAAATCAGAAAAACGCACGATGGTTTGCCAATTAAAACTGTCAAATATTTACCACAAGCCGAAAATTTTCAAAATCAGAAAAACGCATGACGATTAGCCTATTAAAACTGTCAAATATTTGCCACAAATCGAAAATTTTCAAATTCATAAAAACGCATGGTGGTTAGCCTATCAAACATCAGAACAATGTGCAGCTCGATTGGAGTCAAAGTGTCAGTATATGACAGTGGCCGATGAGACACTAGAACAAACAACAAAGCGGTTAGAATATCTGTAACAATAAAATATGGCACCGAGCAATTGGCGCAATGGTTAAAGCTGCGGTGTTTGGGTCGGGAGGTACTGGGTTCGAATCTCAACGAGGAAGAGTTGAAAAGGGATTTAAAGTCATTTGTTTTCAATTCTTTACAATGAACACAACTATGATCCCCTGTTGGAGTGCAGATTCCATGGACCAAACAATTGTCCATGACAGTACAGGCTGGTGACGGCCCGATTTGGCTGGTAACGGCGTAAGGTAAGACGTTAAAAATTAACCACCTAAGAGTTGGGAGAGCTTCGGCCCCAGGAAAGATTGAAGGGTTCAAAAACAAAAAATAAATAAAATATGGCTTTGTTGAAAGCCGAAGGGATGCCAGAGAATAAGCAGCACGTTTAAAACATGTGCGACAGCATATGGCAAAATTGAAAGGTGCTAATACGCCAGATCAGGGTATAAAACGACTTTCGCAAACGTGGCAAGTAGCTTTAGAATATTTTTAACCAAATCCACGTTGCCCAGGTATTTGAATAAGCAAACCTTCTCAAAAGCTTCGGAAATAGAGGAGAAAGTTAAATAAACTTACAACCCAATAAACAACAATTCGAAGTTGCTCGCTGAACCGTAGAAATGGATGACAGTAGGAGATCGTGAAAATACAGATCATTTTTAATACTAATAGATGGCGCTAAAGGCAGAACATTCCTGCTGGAAACACTAATAAAACAGACCAACATCCTGTATGCCAATATAAAGAATAATGAGAATGTTCTTCGAAACCATTAACGTTCTGTTTTTTGGAAATATGATGCATCATATTTCCCACCAATGTATCCAACCAATAAACAAGTGAACGATCACAAATATAAGCATACTACGATTAAACTCGGAAATCTAGACTTCTGTGACATAGTTCTAGTTGATATTAACAAGACAAACTGAACTGAAATGACATTATCAGGTGCGTCATAACTTCGATAAACTGCGGCTCGAGGACCTAGACTACTGAGGACTTCCTAAAAATATGCCTTGTGACAATGAAGCGTTTGTAGAAATGAATCGTATGAGAAATCTAGCACATTAGATCTGGAATCATGATTAAATGGAGTGAGAATATTGAGCCATTTTAAGCGACTGTGAGCCATTTTAAGCTAATCTCCAGGGAGCCAGGAACGACTAAAACTATTTATAATGGGTGGCACCGAAGTTATACCATTCCTGCTGGAAATACAGTTACAACTGTCAATTTTAGTTTAAGAATGGTTTGTGAGAGTGTGCGCACTCACTGGTGATGCTGTGCTCTTAATTTACACATCACGGTCTAAAACTCCTTTAAACAAGCAGCATAGACAAATATTTTTACAACTTTGTAATTTGTATACATGAATTGCAAACCACATTTAAAAACAAAAAATTAAATATTTGATTAAAACTTTTTTTTTTGTTCTAAACGTCAAAATGTCAAATTAAATTTTGAAATGTTTTATATTAAAAAACTTTTGAAATAAAAATGCCCGTCATTGTACCTTTTTCAAGATATCGTTGTGGTCACCTTACTAGAAATTAAGTTTTTACATGATCTGCAAAAATGTCCAAAAAAAATATTGAGATAAACAAATCGCCCTTTTAGAAAATAATTCAAAAAAATAATAATAATAATTTTGTTTTTCTCAAATTACCCGGGTTTAAAGAAGATTTTGTTTAACCGAACTAATCCATAAATTCCAAACTTTGTATAAATTGTTGGACTCATAATATTTAGATAGAAAAAATTAAAGCTTAACCACAGTAATACAATTATATTATATATGAATACAGGCCACAAAACTAAAACTTTTTTTTTTTTATTAAATAAGTTGTTATTTTTTGTATATCAAATAAAACCAACTTTGTGTTTTCATATGAAAAGAAAATAAATACGCCATTTATAATTAAAGTTAAACAAAAACAACAACAACTAAACTTATTCTCGACTGTCCAAGGAGTGAAATAAAAGTCAAGGATTAAATTTCATTTCCATATCATATTTTTTCTTCATGTTACGAATAGTCGTCAAAAAAGTTTACTTAAACTTGTCGTTAATTTGCTTGCAACACACCCATAATTAGCAAGTTGTGTTAATTATAAAACAAGATCAATTACAATGTAAAGAAATTATTTAGTTAGCACCACCAGTTGATTTATAAATACAACATATTTCGAAATATAAATTTCACTGCCACATTTTATGAATATTTAGATATGTTTATTTAAGCTCGTAAAACCATGTTAATTAATATATGCTTTCTGTTTCTAAGTAGGGGCAGATTGAGTAACATTTTCCTAACACAAAACAGTTAAATAAACTTTAATATTTATAATTTATTCGGTTGATTTTATATTTTATATATATATATATATATATATATATATATATATATATATATATATATATATATATATATATATAAATATATATATATATATATATATATATATATACATTTTAATACATTAGGGAGCAAGAAAAATACAAAAATAAAGAAATGTTCGTCTGCTGTGTATTCTTCCAAAAAAAGTTAAAATCATTTTAGTTTATGTCTTATTACACATAGGCAAAATAAACGAAAATTATCTCTCCTTAGTTTCCATTGTATGAAAATATACAAAATAATCTTATCCTTCTTGGAATTTTATACAACGAAAAGAAAAAACGAATCATTGGATGATTTTAAATAATAAGCAGGATCCATTTTCTTCTTAGTTGTATGTATATATTATGTACTGTTATACAATTCATGGAAATTATCATTTAGTGCACATATACAATTATAATGAATTATGCGTATGCCTAAAAGGTGTTTATATTTAAGGCATATAAAAAGTCCTCCGCAGTTTTTTGGTACATTTTTGAACAAAAATTTTCTTTATTGATGATAAATGTTAATCAAGTACATATTGATCATTGTTATCTTCTGTCATTTTTCCGGTAGCTTCATAATTCCATCGGTGTAGAATTTCTGTGGTTTCTGTGTTGGCCAATTCTAGTCGCTCTTTCTAGATTTCTTCATTCCAACGGTCGAGTTGTGCACAGTGCAGGACCAATTTGATGGCTTTTATGCAGCTCATAAAAGACAATTCCCTTTTTTTTTTTTAGATTTACACATTGCCTAGGGATAATTCCCTTAATGGCTTACGCCACGGCAACATGGTGGGTTAAAACCCTTTATTACAATTAATTTAAAGACTGAATGAATGTAATTTACAATAAACAATACATTCAGCACGTATGTAGCCGGTTTCAATTTATTTTCTCAGATTTCTGTAATGCATTGATTTTCATTTTAAGGTGAATAACGCTCACGAAAATACAACGACCGACACATTAAAACCAATTTTATCAATGCATTATGGTCAGGGAAAACTACATAAAACCCTGACCGAGAAAATATTACAAGTAAATATAAAACAATATTTAATCTTCTCGGGTTGCTTGTTTCTTTAAGTAGGCGTGTAGGTTCCTCTTGAACACCTGTAAATTAAATATTGCAGGGAAGACCGACGGATCTATTTGATTCCACAGAGAGGTGACTCTAGGGAAAAATTAAGATTTAAAATGGTTAGTTCTACATCTGGTTATATCTAGGGCGAAGCTATGTTGCTTTGAACCAAAACGAGTGGGAGCCCTGTTGACAAACGCCGCTGGTATTAGAGATTTAATTTTGGAAGAACAGTGACCAAAATAATATTTGTAAAAAAGCGATAAAGCACCTACTTTACGTCTGTGCTCTAATGAGTCAATTGATAAAGCAATATTTTTATCGTTAATCATGTGAATAACTATATTTTGAATTTTATCGAGACATTTGAGATTTGATCTTGGAGCACCACCCCAGACAAATGAATTAAATTCCATAATGGGCCTTGTATAACTTAAGTACCATAATGGGCCTTGTATAACTTAAGTATAGGGGTAAAATAAAGGTTACACCGTCTAATGATACCCAGATACTGACTAGCTTTTTTTGCAATAGAATATATATGTTCTTTCCAAGAAAGATCACTCGAAATGTTTAAGCCCAACATTCTAAGAGAGGACGACGTAATAATTTGAATGCCGTTTATTATGGGTGGAACATAATTTTGAATTTTTTTTTGTGAAAAAAGACACGCTTGGAATTTCTGTGGATTCAATTCTACCCTATTAGATTTGCCCCATTCAATGACCTTGTCAATGCAAGTAAGAAGTGAATTATTCATAATTTGACGAGAGCAAGATAAATGAGAATTACAGTCCTTTTCGCTATTAAACTCAATAGAAGCAGACACTGTAGTAGCATCAGCAAAAGAGTGGATATCACATGACGCCAATTTAAAAATATCATTGATATAGATCAAAAATAAGGTAGGCGACAAAGATGAACCTTGCGGTACACCAGCATTGATTTCATACGAGTCGGATGAAATGCCGTCTAATATTACTTTAATCGATCGTCCCATTAAATAATTCTCTATCCATTTAATTAGAGAACTATCAAGATTCAGTGACCGAATTTTATTGATCAGGCTTTGGTGTCATACTCTATCAAAAGCTTTTGAAATATCTAGAGATACGACACTTGACTCACCATATTTTTCAATACTTTTTCCCCACAAATGAGTTAAATAAGCAATAAGATCACCTGAAGAGCGATTCTTACGAAACCCATATTGAAAATCTGATAAAAGCGCATGCCTTTCGAGATATTCCATTATGTGAAAATTCACAATAGATTCCATTACTTTAGATAAGGTCGACAACAAAGCAATTGGGCGGTAATTGGAAGGAGAAGTTTTATCACCTTTCTTAGGAACCGGTTGAATATTTGCTGTTTTCCAAATATAGGGAAAAATGCCAGAGTTTACTGATAATTTAAACAGTTTGGCAAGAGGTTTAGCTAGGGAAAAATGACAGCATTTTAGGACAATTGATGGTAATCCATCAGGCCCAGTTGCTTTGTATGGACTCAGATTTTTAAGAACTTTAGAAACAACTCGAGTACGAAAATAAATTTTGGGCATAGATGAAGAAACAGTAGTAAATGCTGGTGGGATTGGTTAGAGAGAAAAGGGAGAGTCGATGCGGAAGCAAAGTGAGATGCTAATAAATTAGCTTTTTGAATGGTGGTTTTATAATAGTTATTATTATAAAACAATAAGAGGATAGATGATGTCTTACCGCTAAAATTCCTTTTTACTAAGCTAGCAAACGACCAAAATTTTCGGTTGTTTGCTTTAGAATCTAATACATTTCGTATTCGATTACGAATTTTGAGGTCATGGTTTAATTTAGACCTAATTATGATAGCATTCGATTTATTACGGGCTATTTTAAATTTAATGAGATTTTCATTAGAAGGATTACTGAGATAATTTAAATGAGCACATTTTTTCTCGGAGATAGCAAACTTACAATTTGCATTAAACCATTGACTTTTGTGGGACCGATTTCTTTTATAAAAGCTAAGAATGAATAACTTCATTCCTTTTAAAATCACCGAAGTTATAAGCTTGGATACTATATCAGCATTATTACTTTTAAAACACACAGACCAATCAAAAGAAGAGAAAAATAGATTGAGACTATGCCAATCAGCATCATTGAAATTCCAGATTAGCCTAGGTGTATATGTAATAAGCTCCGAAGTAGGTGGGGCAATCGGAAATTTTGCTGAGACCAATGCATGATCAGAAAGACCTAGAGGAGCATTAACATCAATAGAATATTTGTCAGGCATGGTAGTCAAAAACAAATCTAACAAATGAGATGAATGACCTAATATGTCAGGGTACCGAGTTGGTTTGTCTACAAGTTGGACAAGACTATTCATCCCCGCAAACAATTCAACATATTCACCTGTTTGATCTCTTGGTTGAGAAAATCCCAAACAAGTGTCATTATGAATATTAAAATCTCCCAAGACAATCACTTCAGACATTGGAGAGATCTGGTAAATCATATCAATTGAACTTGAAATTATTTCAAACTCGTGACATGTCTCTGCATGTATTAGATTTGGACTACGGTACAGAGAACAAATAAAAATAGAGCGAGATTGGAATTTAATTTCAATCCACAAAGTATTAAACGCAGGATTGGAACTAGGTGAAATACATTTGGGTACATTAAAGTGGAGATCATCCCTTACAAAAATAATCACTCCTCGATGTGGAATCAAATAGTCAATACGCGAATAACCCGGACAATTGAAGTCATTTGGATCGCCTAAGTAAGAAACTTGAACTTCACCTAAACTAAGTATGGCAGGTTTGGTTAACTCCAGGTGAGTTAAAATGGAATTAAAATTAGTTTTAAAGCCCCGAATATTTGTAAAATGAATTTCAAAATAAAAATTCATTTTACAAACGAAAAGTAAACAGAATGACGTAAGCAACGTAAACAATGAAAACAATGAAACCAATTTTAGGGACCGATTAAATATGGAGACCTTGTGCAGCCGAACTCACTTACAGTGACGAGGCCTTCTAAGTGAGTACCGCTACAGAGACCACCGGGTCAGTCCACCAAATAAAATAAATAAAAAAAACGAAAAGCCTAAAAATATAAATAGAAAATTATATTATGTATTTCACAAAAAACTTATCTGTTTATTTTTTTGCTTCTGGACAGGTCAATGCACACTTTATTTTTTGATCACACCAAACACTCAACATAAACTTGTTTGCCGTCAATCCATGCTTTGAAGTCGTTTGTGGAAGGTCACCAGCATTTAACCATGAGCGCTTGGAATATTTGATATTCCATTATTTCACCCAGTTTTAATCGCCTGTAATGATTCGCTTCAAAAATAATTCGATTTCGTTGCGTTTCAGTAGCATTTCATTGATGTCAATTCGGTTAATCAAATTTCCTTGCGTTAATTCATGTGACATCCCAACACCGAGCTTTTTTTGTAGCCTGCTCTTTTTAAATGATTCCAAACTGTCATGGGGTTGATGTTCAATGCCGCCGCTATTTACTGACTTTTTCAGTAACTGGCCGACAAGAGCAATGTGCATCTTTGACATTCAAATTTTCGGAACGGAATTGAGTAAACCACTCTTGAATTCTTCATACACTCACAGCATTCTCACCATACACTTCACAAATTTTTCGGAATGTTTTTGCATCGTTGTGATGCAAAAAGCATCACATAGCATATTTCTTCAGATATTCCACTGACTTTCCACATGTTCAAATCAATATAACTTTTTACACAAGCATGGAATTATAAAACTATTTTGACAAACAATTGAAGCTAAAATGTCACCTTTTAAGTAAATGTACATTTGAGACCATCAGGTAAGTGTTGCCCGATATATGTAGGCACCAACACCATCTAGTGGTAAAAACCGCGGAGACTTTTTGTATGACCTTATATATAATGACATTTTCATTTCGTTTTGTATTCATTTTAACTCTCATCGAAATGTGCCCACTATTGAATTATTGATATGTATTTTTCACAAAACCAACACAAATGTATTACAAGCCTGTTTGTTGCATCGAGTCAGAACCGTCTAAACTACAAGCCGTATTGTTTGCATACTCATGCTATACAAAAATATATACTTTGATTGTATTGTAAGTAAAAATCGTGTTGGGATACGATCGCGATTATAGTATAAAAAAAGAAACATTCACATACCAATACAAAAGAGATTAAGAAAAGAGAGTAAAAATTATCAAAAAAAAAACAAAATCAAATTACATAACCTCAACTTTTATGTTATTTATTATGTATACTGCACGATAGATTTTAATAGAAATAAATAATTACAATACATATTAATTTAAAAATATATTATATATTATATAAAAATAATTAATAAATTTAACTTGAAAATTTCACAATTCACATCATTCACTAAACAAATAAAATAAAATTTGACGTTTAATACCACAAGTAGAGAGAAAAATTCTCAATTATGTTAATGGTGTGCGTGAAAAATACTCAACTATGGTAATGGTGTGCGTTATTTAAAGAGAAAATTATATTTTTTTATGTATGAATTTAGAAAGTTACTAACACATCTAAAGTATATATTTCCACTAATACATTTTAAAAATATTTGAGAATATGTGTCAACGAAAGTTACAAGACGGAGATGCAAATATTTGAGAATATGTGTCAACGAAAGTTACAAGACGCAGATACATTCTTATTTTGTCCATCTATACTTGAAAGTATCGATGGAAAAACAGAATACAAATACTTTCATTTCATTAATACCGTGAAGATAAAATATAAAATCAACCAATGAAATTCTGTTAAATACTGTACAGAACGTTTGTATAGTTATTTATTTTCACACTCTCTTCGAAATAAATATTGTTAGTACGTTTGCAAGTAGCACGTGCAACAACGATGCTACAAGTATCTGTTTCGAACTATGAGGTATGTAAGGAAATTTTAAGGAATCAACAGTATGAGACAGCATATTAATAAAATGAGACGATTTATTGGAAGAACAATACTTTGGAAATTCATTATTAAACTAAAAAAAAATAAAGTATTTACCAAAAATGTACTGACGGATACAAATATATAAAAAACTGTCAGTTCTGAAGAGAATATTTAATTTTTTATTACATTTCTGTTTTCTATACTATATTTTCTCTGCACAATTGTTTTTTTTCTTTTTTTTTTTAAATTTTTACGTAAATTAAAACTGATTTGTATAGTGTACCGATTACCAATACTTTCAAGTATAGATGGACAAAAAAATGAAATAATAGCCGCGTCTTGTAACTTTCGTTGACACAGATAAACAAATCCTACATACACAATTGAGTGTATTGGTACTATGCAAATTCGTACCAAAAAAATGTAAAATTTTCTCATTCCTACTACCACTATTTAACATTTTTATCTCTAAGTTTACACTCTATTTAATGTATATGGATAAATGAGAATTTGTTCGTCTCTTTTTATGTTAATTGTGTTTTGTATAGGAAAGAGATAACATCAATTTTGCGTTTTACATTTTTTTTTTGACAATTTTTACTTTCTTTTGTTTTATAGTATGGAAATGTTTATTTTATTTCACACTATCAAAACCAACACTATTGTATATTATACAAGCCATGAAGCTTGGCTAAGTAAAACATATTATGACTACTATTGGGTGTATGTGTTAGTGAATTTGACTACAGTAAAAATCGAAACAAAAATTATATTTCGCACTGTCCATACTCCTCTAAATTCAAAGTACATAACATTTCTACAAAAAAAACGAAACAAAAATTATATTTTGCGACTGTCCACTCTGCTCTAAATTATTAGTATATAGTATAGTATATTATGAAGTAAATAATAATAACAATACTTCTCTCTCTCGTTAAATAATAAATTTGTTTTTTGCTTTGTCTTAAAGAGCGCAAAATACTGTTGTTCCATCATTCGTATTCATTTTTTATTTACATCAAAGTATATAATAAAAGTATATACAAATTATACTACGTCACAACACTAATACTTAGGTATAGTAGTCACTTTTTGGCATGAGTATCGCAACTTCATGGCTTGTATATACATTTGTGTTGGTTTTGACACTATATCAAAAACGTCTCTATAAAAAGACCAACTCATTTTTTCGTACACTGATACTACTACATATCCGCCGCAATAAAGTAGTATTGGTACTATAACAAATAACAAAGCAAAAATTACATAAAGAAACTAACTATATTAGTGTTGGTACAAATTTTTTTTTGTTTTTATTTTACGCTATATCTGTACACAACTAATACTAGCTCAAAGAGCTGGCGCTTTGTCCCTTTACATTTTTGAATAGTTGGTTTTTCTATAGAGACGTTTTGACTATATTCTAAATCATATATCGACATGTTTTTTTACTTACAATACATTCTCATGTAAATATGATTGAATAGCATGAGTATGCAATGAATACGGCTTGTAGTAAAGACAGGTTTGGGCTTGTATAATAAAGATGGTTTTGATTTTTCCTCTTCGATTTGCTATTTCATAAAAAATAAAATAATATCAACTCTCTCACAATAAATGTGGGCAAATCAAGAAAATCACCCGGTAGAAGAAATTTGTTTTTTCTCTTTTTGAATTATCAAACAAATTTAGAGGTGAGATGATTGAGATACATTTGTTTGTGATACATTTTTTTTTATTGTTGTTGTTGCTATTTATTTGTACAAATTCACTATGACTTAACGAATTGAGTGCTGATTTATTTTAAATCTTGCCATCAGCTTGGAACTTTAGGACGTGTCATGTGTTTGCTCAGTGTGCACTTATATTTTACTATACTATAATATGCATATAAAATAAATAAAGTCGATGGAATTTAACATCGAAAATTGGTCTAATTTAAGAAAAAAAAACCTAAAAATCTTAATTATGGATTTAATCATCCTTTTATTATTATAAAGTGTATTGCTTTGGAAAAACAAAATTAGTGAATTAATTAACAAATTTGAATTTAACAAAAGAACAGGTTAAACTTTAAAGTTTTGTAAATATATATAAATCGACTCAAGTGAAAATTCCGTTATTCAATTTAATTTACGTAAATTTAAATTTTCTTTCAATTTAGCTAAATTTGTTTTAATATATTTCTATGCAATTGTTGTTGTAAATTTAAAAAAAAATTATCAAAGCAATACACTTATAGCAGCAACCCTTAGCGCTAGTTCATTAAAACAGAAACTCAAAAGTGATTATGAGAAACGTAGTCCGTTCTAAATCTAAAGGTTGATTTAGTTTGCCATATCTGATTTTGGTGGCGATAGTGTACGCAACGGTTTAGGTAATGAAAAAGTAGATAAAGCGTATAAAAGGAAGGTTATAAAGCATAATAAACTAGTATTTGGCATTAGATATGGAATAGAGAAAGTTTAGGAAATGATTCAAGCCGCTATTGTAAATTGACAATAATTAGTTATTGAAAGAAAAGATTCAAATCAATCTGGAACGTTTAAAATTATTATCTTCTTACAAAAGTGATTAAATTGTAGATCCATTTTGTGCTTCTCCGTCTAATTCATAATGATTTGCCAAACAACGAAATAATTTATTCTGAAATTTTAGTTAACTATTATATTTCTGTTGAAACTGATAAAATAACTGATGTTTAACATAAAAGTCAGTTTCTCATTCAAAATATGTATTATGATTTAATAAAACAGTTAGGTAATGATCATTTTATTCTAAGAAGCGAGTCCTGCACTCGAGGGAAACCTTCATTTTTTCAGTTTCCTAGAAAAATTGGTAAATTAGTTTACAATAAATTAAGATGCAACTTTATAAATGCATACGATTTGCAAAGCTAGACATTTTATTTCATTACTTAACGATGTGAATTTTAAGACATACTTTAAAGTGCTTCTCTCGTATCATGCCTCAAGTGCACGATTTATATAAAAATTGTTGGATACCACTTAAGAATTTGATAGTAGAATTATATTCTGTTTTAGATAAACTACCTTTAAACCTATTTTCAGCAAACGAATATTTGTATACCTGTTATAACTTAGAAGATCATTTCTAAAAGTAAAAGCAAACGTGCAAATTAAATATCAAATAAAAACTTTAAAAAATAGAAATAATTTGGTTAATAATTTATTGCCAGTTAAAGATTGTAAGAATTTAATAAAGATATCCATTTTAAATTAATATTTTAAAATTTTACCCATCCACGTTTGGGTGGTTTTGAAACTTTGGGTTTCAATCATTGGGTAGTTTGAAACTCACGGACCGCTACTGATATATATATATATATATATATATATATATATATATATATATATATATATATATATTATATATATATATATATATATATATATATATATATATATAACTTTTGTATGACTTCTGCTGCGCTGACCGTCATACAAATTTGGAAAACGCGTCGACTACACAGTACAGGTTTTTGTACATCTTTTTTGTTTCTGCCAAATGCCCGAAATGGTCGAAGTGGAACGTTTCCAATGGCACATCACCTTTTGGAATTGGATTTAATAGTTCTTTTAGTATGCGTTGCACATAATTCTTGATGCACAATTGGATCTTTCCTTCAACAATGGGTATGTAAAAATGGCGATTGATTAGTTCAGCTGTGGTCATATTAGCAAAATAACCCCGGTCATGACATATTCGCACAATCTCTCTTTGCATGCCCAAAGAGGAACCTCTGACAAATTTATACAGAAAATCATTAGATAATGAATAATCACCATACGCATTGACTCAATATATGGAATATTAGCGTAAGGCTTTGATCCTGTATTTGTGCAGCTTGTACTTGACTCACAACACTGTCTTCTATAATCATCACACAAGAATTTCTGCTCAATGCGTCCACATGCTGCATGCGTTTCGCTCGCCTATGCACTAATTTTAAATGATACTCTTGCAATTGTAATGCCCATCCTGCAATTCTTGAGCTCAATTCTTTGCGCTCCATTGTGGTTTTGAAAGCTGCTCAATCCGTTGCGATAATAATCTGTAATCCCACCAGATACACGCGAAATTTTTTTAGGGCAGTTACAATTGCGAGCAGCCCATAGCTGGTGTAGCTCTCCTCATGTTTGGTAGTCCTTCTACTGTAATATAAAACTGGGTAAAACTGCTGGTCTTCATCGCAGCGTAAAGATCTTCGAATTAACAACTGGCGCCATTAATGAAACTAGCAACACTCATCCACTAACGCAGTGTGTAGTGACTGGTGTCATTGCTAAAATGAAGAATAACAAGGCCTCTGGAACGGACGACATGCCAGCTGAAATATTCAAAGGGGATATATTCACAACTGCAAGTGCTTTAACAACAATAATAGCAGAAGTATAGATTTCCGATAAAATACCGCAAAAATGGAAAGAAAATGAGAATTTCACCGACAGTTAACTCGAAACTTAGGAATGAACAAGCTACCTTCAGACCTTAGGACGAAGTTGCACTGATCATATCAACACAACACGCATCATCATAAAGCAAACTAATGAATGAAATTCACCACATTACTCTTCGTTGACTTCGAAAGTGGGCATCCCAAAGAAATTAATCGAACTCATACAGGGCATGTGATGCAGATAATCGAATTCGATACAAAGGTAATCAAAGTGAATCCTATACAACAACAACAACCAAGAAGTAAGACAAGGATGCATACTTTTACCTCTTCTATACCTAGTAGTGTGATAGTGTCATTAGAAAATTATACAGCGCATTCCAGAACGGCATCCAATGAGGAGTAACGGAGAAACTCAATGATCTGGAATACGCAGACGATATATGCCTGCTAATACACAAACACGCCCACATGCAACAAAATATGCAAAATCTATCAAATCTAGCAAAAGAGGTTGGCTTCAAAATTATAATGCCAAGTTAAGAATGTTCAATTCACGTATGAAATAGGTGTTGCTCTATGGTTGTGAAACCTAGAAGCATACACAGAAGATTAATAACAAACTACAAGTGTTTCTAAACAAATGTCTTAGGAGAATAATGAGGTGCATTCTGGCGCAACAATATTACAATTCAAATTGAGATATATTGGCCAACTGCAAATGACGTCACAAGAAGAGCTCTGGAGTGGGAACCGCAAGGAAAGAGAAAAGTTGAGTGAAATCATGAGCAGAAGTTAAACCAATTGCATCTAACAGATTTAGATGGTCCAGTCTAGTTGCTCTTAAACTGGAGATAAAGTAAAAAAAAAAAGATCGGTAACCTTAAATATGACCTAAAATGAATCTTTCTAGAATCATCATTTCACAAATTATTTATGGCATGGTGCAATTGGAAGCAATATTTAAAAACATATCAATTTTTCAACATTATTGGTAAAATTGATTGATATAAAATTATTTTACTAATATAACTTAAAATATATTTTTGAACGTTTGAAATATTCGATGCTGTTTCATCAATTTCCTTTGTACTCGCAAAATGTTTGACCTCCATTGATCTCGCGTTTGCGTTCAAAACTCGAATAAAAAAATCTTTCTATACATATTTACCAGCAATATTAATTAAATTATAAATGTATATAAATTATTTTAAAAGTAATATTTTCAAAAACGGGTCAGTACTTTGATAACTACCATTACCACTTGTCAGAATCAAAATTTTTAAAATTTTGTCTATTTGCGGTAAGGAAAAATGAAATACAAATAATTATTTATGTCACTGCACATATTTACTAAATACAAACACAATGTCACATCCCTAGATATCTGCTCGCTACTTGTATCCAAAAAAAAAAAAGTTGCTAATCCGCATACCATGAACGCACAAAAAAACAAAAACTTTTTGTACTTAAAATTTCACTTTAATAACCGCGCGTTAAATAATTATTTATCTCAAACATTAAAATGAAAAATAAATTTAAAAAAAAGTTTTAATTAAAATTAGATAAAATGCTATCTAAACAAGAGAATAAAATAAAAAATTAAAAAGTTTTTTCTAAGAAAGTTTCGCTCTGCTACTTATCATTATCGTTTACCGCGCTTTTCAAATATATATATATGTATAAAGCTATTATTATCTTTTTTTACGAATAATATTAGAAAAATGTAAATCAATTGGTAAATATAATAATTTAATAATTAAAAAAAAAGTCAATATTATGAATTTACATAATTTCGACATCGTATATATAATTTAAATCAAACCAAATTTTTAATTTATTACTATTTAAATATTAGCATATAATAAACCCACATTTGGGAGTAATTAAGCTTGAACGAAATCAAAGAAGAAGAACTAACTCCCTTATAAAAAATTTTTTTTTTCTTGATTCAATAATTTGTTTACTTCGTCAATTTTGCAAACTCTCTGCCAAGCGTAACGAACCGACGCACAAAAATAAAACAAAATTTTATGTCTCCAAACAACATTCTGTGTACTTTTAATATTCATTAAAAATGTATATAAAATAATTTTGTCAGAATTCTGATTTTTAAATATAGTATATAGGATACGTTCATAAACACATCTTACATATTAAAGAGAAAATTTAATGAAATGTTTTCATTACCTTGAAAATGAATATGTCAAAAATATAATAAAAAAAAAAAAATCTTTTCATTTTATAAAATGTAACTTTGTTAGATAATTTAATGTTGTCGGGTGCGACAAAACAGTGACACCACAGTACAATGAGGAGATAAAGGAATAATGCTTGTTGTTTATATATACAAAATTGAAATTCTTATCACACATAGGTTTATTATTCGGTTAGTATTTGGTTATGTTATAATTAAACGTAAAACACCACACCCCATAGGTACACTGAAGAAAATTTGACAATTGGAAAAAAGTGGCTTCTTTAACATAATTTTTAATTTGTTTTTATTCCCTTTTTGCTTTAATTTTCCGTTGTAGCGGTATGACGCTAAATTTTTGTCGTATTTTGCCAGCCACTAGGAAAATTATACAGAATGTTATTACCTTAGGTAATTTCGATAATAATGTCAAACTCGATTCATTCAAAAAATCTGTTTAGCTGAACAACCAAGGTTACTGTATAGATAAAAAATCACTTTTTGGAAAATACCTAAAAATATCGACTTCGCAGAAGTGGTGTCACCTCGTCGCGCCAATTTCATACACCGGTGCCGATTATATCGGTCCAATACGGATGTCAACAAGAGGAAGAAATAAAATTTACTTTTTATTTTATTGCGACTATAGTCACATATTCAAAATTATGTGTGTACAATTATTATCTACACATAAACCTTTTATGTGTGGCGGGTAAAGGTTAGTTTAGTGGTGTGAAAATAAAAACTAAAAGAATTATTGCTTGTAAAGTGCTAATTTAAAGTAAGGCTTATGAGTGACAGAGAGACCACAAATGTTGCAAATTTTACGGTTAACAGAATACCTAACAGAAGACATAACGCTTGAAGAAATAAAGGCGCGGTTAGAAATATGAAAGACCAGCTATTAAACTTTCAAAGATATGAAGGAGGCTGCTACTATTTGAATACTCGGCCTATATCCCCATTCCAGTAAAAGTCGATGAGGTATATTTTAAGACAAGAAAACTATTGGATCAAGCTTGTAGTCGCCAAGGTCGAGGTGGCTTAAAACAAAATCATGACCTAAACACTACCCTATAGAACAGTTTTTTGCCTTTTATGAGGGTGATAAGTTGTGTGTCAAATAATGTTCATAATACTTGGATTTTCGGCGATTATATGACGTATTGATCGTAAAACGGATAATTCAATTGATTTGAAATGTTTGATCAATTTTTTTAAAATCTAATTTATATTAATTTTAAAGTTTTATGTCAAATAAAGTGTATATAAATTGGATTTTCGGCGATTATTTATATTTATATTTTATATTTATTTATTCAAAATGCGCACCAGACTATCACAGTCCATATTCGAATGTGCACAAAATTAACGAATTTAGTACTTACAAAAATTTTATATTTAATATTTAAAGACTAATAAAATTAATCAACTATAACAAAAACTATAGATACAATCAAACAATCACTAATTCAATATTACAATTAAAAATATTAATAATAATAATAATAATAATAATAACAATAAACAAAGAAGATGAAAGCGTGTATTAGGCCAAATTCATATATGAAACATTAACGTAAGGAAAAGTACTCTAAACATTTGATTCTAAACTGGGACGGATGTGAAATTCTTCTAAGATTATGAAGCAGGCTATTAAAAGTTTGAACTCCATTAACAAACAAAAATGAGGCACGAAAGGTAGTACGATGTCGAGGTGGGATTAACGTTACACATCTATTGGAACGAGCTAACTGAATAGTGTTACGAAAATATTCAGTACACTTGCCATTAATAATATCAAAAATTAATACACATTGCCTATATTTCAAATAGTTGTTAAATGTGCAACCCAACAAAGATTTCGAGTGATATGTTCAAACCTCGACACATTATACACATATCTAGTGATTGAATTAAAAGCAATTTGTAATCTTTTATTGGAGTTATAATCAAGTTTGCCAAGTACTAAATCTGAGTATAAAATATGACTAAATAGTAATGAGTAAGCTATACACTTTTTGGTTTTGATAGGAGTGGCGTGCTTAAATTTGGAAAGTCGCTTAAGACCAGAATATATATAAGAACAAATGTGATTAACCTGTAAATCCCACTCAAACTCAGAAGTCAACATAAACCCAAGATTACGCACACTGTTAGTATATGCAATTAACTCATTATTCAACTCAAATCTCGGGTATGGCAAATTGCTTTTTCCTCTATAGATGCGCATTACTTTTGATTTAGCTGAGTTCAAAACAAGTCCATTTGCTTTGGTCCAATTAGAAATACAATGCAGATCATTATTAATGAGCGTCACAGTATGGTCGATAAAATCCATATTACTATTCAAATAAATCTGCAGGTCATCTGCATATAAATGGTATTTACAATGTGAAATTACTTTAGAAATATCATTAATACAAATCGAAAATAATAGAGGCCCTAGGACCGATCCTTGAGGAACGCCACACTTGGTCTTAATAGAAAAAGATTGCTCATCATTATAATTCACGTACTGTATTCGCCTTAAAAGATAATTTCGTACCAATTTAATAGCTTCATTGGAAAAACCATACATACACTTTAATTTGTATAACAATATTTCATGATTTAACATATCGAACGCCTTTGAAAAATCAAGCAAGACAAGAAACACAACTTGTCCATCATCGAAAGATGTAGAAATGTCATCAGTCACCTTTAGCATGGCTGTCGTCGTGCTATGCCGAGCTCGGAAACCAGATTGTAAATGAATAAACATATTATTAGTATTAAAGCATTCGGTAATTTGATTTGTCATTAAAATTTCAATCACCTTAGCTAACACTGGCAAAACACTAATAGGTCTCATGTCACTAATCAGTTTAGGATGAGAAGTTTTAGGTATAGGAATCACTTTAGAAATTTTCCACTGAGATGGAAATACTGCATCAGCAATACTCGTATTTATTATATGACAAATATACGGAATAACTAAAGGAATTATTAGCATGATGAATCTTAGTGGGATGCCATCATCACCAATGGCATTAGACTTGATAGAATTGATTGCTAATCAAACAGCTGCTTCATCAACAGTTTCAAAATTAAAGCTACGTCTAGTAGGTACAGTGCTACCAACATCACTTAAATACAATGACTCCGGCGTAGCAATAAAGGTATAGAATTCACAAAAAATTGATTTAATTCAGTAACGGAAAAACTTGGGTTTGGCGGCGCATCTTTCGAAAGACCAAGGGAGCCAATATTATTCCATAGTTTACATGAAAGTAAGCCAGGATCTAGTGGTCCATTTATATAATTGCTTTTATTTACCCTAATTAAATGTTTAACTTTTCGCCTGAATCTAAGAAAGTTAGACCGATTTTCAGGAGTCTTGTTACCCTTCCATATTCTATAAAAAAACTTCACGATCAGAAATTGCTATTTTAATACTAGCACTAAACCAAACCGGAGTAGTCCGCACTGTTTTAACCATTTTTTTTACCGGAACATGCTTGTCAAATAAATGAAACAGATAGTCATTAATGACTGCTACCTTGTCATCAACTAAGTAATAATCAAACAACAGATCCCAATTAAGACTTTGACAATCAGCAAACAATAATTCATAATTAATATCCTTAAACGATCGAAAACTAAATGAATAATCAATTGAAGGAACCGGCAGATTATAAGCTAGATACATGAAACCATGATCAAATATTAATAGGTCTAGTTGCAACAACTTATCGATCGAAGATGTCTCTGAAATAATGAATAAATCAAGCAATGAAGCACTAGAATGAAATTCACATGAAAAATTAAAGATTTTGTGAAGCAAGTACATTTTTAAAGCCAGAACTAATTGAATTAGATTTCAACATATCAATATTAAAATCACCAGCAATTATAATCTGCTGATAATTAGGTGTGTGGACAAAAAAGAGATTCTCTAAGGAATCCACATTGCCACCTTTTGGATTATAAACAACCCCAACCAGGAGTTTATTTACAATAAACGACTCTTCAATGAATAAATAATACAATAGTGATGCAATAGAGATTTCATGATGTATTGGTCGTAAACCGGTTAATTCAATTGATTTGTAATGTTAATTCAACTTTTTAAAAATCTAACTGAAATTAATTTTAATGTTTTGTGTCGAATAAAGCGTAAATAAATTAGATTTTTAGCGATTACATGACGTATAGGTCGAAAACCGGTTAGTTCAATTGATTTGTAATGTTTAATCAATTTTTTTAAATCTAATTTATATTAATTTTAAAGGTTTGTGTCAATTAAAGTGTATATAAATTAGATTTTCGGCGATTACATGACATATTGGTCGTATAACGGTTTATTCAATTGATTTGTAATGTTTGATCAATCTTTTTAAAATCAAATTTTTTAAGATTACCTGAAGTATTGTTCTGGAAATTACAAAAGTTAGGCATCCCTTCATGACCTTTTTGAAATAACAATAATCGTAGCATTAGCAATATGCTTAAACTGCAAATGCACAAGTGTTTTTTAACTCAAAGTAAAGCTGAGTCTTTAATCCGGCATTTTTAAATAACAGACTCTTACTACGAGGAAGCTTGAAGAAAGGTATATAGTTGAAAATGTATTAACCTTCCTAAATAAGAGGTGTGCTACTTTAGAAACCTGCGAAGCCACGAGTAAAAAATATACAATAAGATCAACTACTAAATCGTTCATATCTATACGCAAGTCACTACTGCATTTCATTGTATAGTTTACAAACAACATGACCCGTTATTTGAATTTCCTGAATTTCAAAATTTACATTGGGAAGGGAAAATGTCCGAAATCAATTCATATTGCCTTGGGTCAATCAGTAAATAATCAGGAGCCATTAACGGCTCATATCATAACAAATATTACGAATTTACTACCAACCAAACCAATACATTATGACAAATCAAAGTTGCCATTGGAGCAGATCTCCAATTTTATTCACCAAGTAAAATAGGGAACCTTCTGGGACCCGACATAATTTTAGAAGTTTAAGAAAACACATAACTGATTGATTACCGATATTGCAATCTTTAAAGTTTGGTTGGCTGATAGCGGGAACAGTAAATAATTCAGTCCCAATGATAGCTGACCTACACAAGCCCAAGTTTTTAAGTAACAAATGAAAATTTGCATCTTCAATTCGTGGTCAGACTTCTGTTTAAAATTCTAACTCCGCCATTAGGTAGATCATATGAATCGGCATACCATCGGTTGTGTGATGGAAAGAAGATTCGCGAAAGCTCCCGACTTCTTCAAATCATATATCTTTTAAACGAATATATTACTCTTGAACATATAAGCTATACACCGCCAGACAAAATTCCAGTGCAAGATTATAAAAAATTACCACACCATGCAGTTATCAAACCTAGCAGTAGTACTACCAAATTAAGAGTAGTCTTTGACGCTTCATGCAAAACCAGTTTGGGATATTCTCTTAATGATGTAGACAAACTGGGCCAAATCTCCAGGGTGGTTTGACTGCAATAGCATTGGTAGCCGACAGAGAAAAAATGTACAGGTAAATTCTGGTCAATCCTGATGGTGCTGACTATCAATAATATTATAGCGGGAACATCCGAAGGAACCGGTGAAGGTACATCCCAAATAATATGATCAAGAATAATTTTTATGTCGATGATTTGTTGGCTAGATGTGGCAGCCTTCAAGAAGCAATACTACTTAAGAAAAATATGCGCAACATTTTGAAGAAGACCAGTTTTAACATAAGACAGTGGAATTACAATTATCGTGAATTTTTGGATTAATTTTTTTAGTACGAATATGAAAACATCCCAGAGTTGGAAAATATTAAAGTTCCTCGACGGTTAACAACATTATCAACCAAACGTGTTCAGCTACATGCATTATGTAACGCCTCCCAAGAAGCGTACGGTAGCTTTGTATATTTGAGAGCTATAAATGAGTTTGGCGAAATTAGCATAAATATTTTAATTACCAAGAGTAAAATAGCTCCAATTAAGCAAATATCGTTAGCTCGGCTGGAACTATGGGGAGCGGTTCTGTTGTGCAAGCTAATCGGTTTACAATCTCCATCTTACAGAAATCTAGAAGTGTTTGCGTGGACCGATTCAATGATAGTGCTTTACTGGTTGTCAGATATACCTCAAAGATGGCAAAGTTTTTTTTGTGTAATCGAACATAATGCCAAATCAAGAGAAATTAAACCAAAGTCATTAACTAACTTACAACTTTGATGGCTAGGGCCTTCTTGGTTGAGCCAAGCTGAATATGGTTGGCCAAAATCACCAGTATAATGGAAGGTGTTTCTATGGAAGAGCGATCGAAATATATTAAAGTCCTAACAACAACAAAGACTGACGAAGATGCAGTTTCAAGGATACTAACCTTCTCGTCATGGTTGAAAGCACGTAAGGTTCACAGTTTGATATTCAAAACACCTTTACGTATAGAAGATAGTTAAAATAAACTAACAATTACGCAATGACTCCAACTGAACTAGATCAAGTCGAACTGATACTTCTTCGCACCGCCCAGCAAAGTGACTTCAAAGTGGAATTCACATTTCTGGAGAATAATTTAGCAGTACCAGCTAAATTCAACTCAATTAAAAAACTTTAAAAAATAAAATAAACTACTTGATAGCATAGCGAGGAGTTGAAGACCCATGTCTCAACATGTTGTCTCAACGAGAAGCAAAAAATTACGAACTGTACATTGACTAAATCGTGCAGCATGAGTGACATCTGTTACATTTGACAAGGGATTAGACATGAATTTTCGATAAAATCTTACGGTTATGTAAGTAAAATAATAATTATTCATCTATAATCTGAAAAAATTAGAATATCAGTGATGGCTTTGCCTGACAGAAATCAAGGAATCTACTAAATCTGTACTGAATATTAAAAATCGAATCCAGAAGTTCAAGCACAATTACCGATTGTTTGCACTCATATATGTACCAATCTCTATAGCAAATTTTCATATTTCGATAATCCCATCATCACAGTATCTTTTGGTTAATCGTCATCGGGAACATTCTGCACCAAACAGAAATTTGAGTTTTAACCAGAAATTTGAAGTATACAGTCAAATTATAACAACAATCCTGTTCCATTTAGAATTTATAGACCTTGCTATACTCACTATGCTGGAAATGATGAAATTACAAAACTTTCAAACCGCGATAACAAGCACCATTCTCGATCCTTTCATCCTAAATCCACACCAACTTCAGGGACTGATCAATCAAATCGTGCCTAATTTAAAATTAAACCATATGTCATATGCCATACCGAAGTGAAGATATAGCAGCTATCTAAAACACAGCCACCGTCAAAACCATCCATAAAAATTAAGGCAATAATCATGTTCGAGATCAAAATTCCTTTAGTACAGAGGACTCGATATTATATAGAAAATAGAGAATACATCAAATCTATGCAGCTCTCTTCAGAGAAACTAAACACGTATACCAACCTGAATGGTGAAATATATTTAGATCTACCTCAAACACTGAATGCATACACTTGCCCTAACTGTATGGTATGGTATAAAAGCCGTAAACATCCCATACCGCGTCCCTAGAGAAATCCTTTGAACTACTTGTTACACATTGGTGAAGGCTAGTGTCAATTCATAATATAAAAACATATAGTACTACCATCTTAAGAAAAAAAAAGTTTACCCATTGAAGTTCCAGATGTCGGGTCGATAGAATTTTGTCAAAATTTAGAATAAATATATGACATTTAGGCGATTATACATATAAAAATATTTTGATTTTTTTAAAACGATACCAGTAGCGACATCTAGCACGTCAACGGGCTAACATCCCATGGTAGTACTATGTGTATTTGTATTATGGTCAATCGAAAGCTCCAGCAACGCTAAGACCTACCGAAACAAAAACAAAAGAACAGCTACATCAATTTGGAATAGCTAGGGATTTTGATATCGTTGTCTTTCTTTATGAAGAAGCTACTATTATGAAGAATTGCTGGTAAAATATACCAGTACTGGCTAAATTATTCTACAAAATGGGAATTTAAATTTCAAAGTAAAAAGAACTATAAAGGAGTATTTTCTGCTGATCTGGAAAGTCGTTGGAATTACTCCTAAAGACGTTTGAAGAAGGGTAAAAAAATGTTAAAAATTCTGCGATGAGAAACAAAATTCTATTTTATTTCTTTAAATTTTCTCTTTACTCTACACTCCAGTCGAAGATTGGAAACGAAAGAAATCTGGAGCTAGTGATAATCCCCATAACTTAACACTGCCACAAAAACTAAGCCGCTCGCATTTAATTTTAATTAATAAATTTTAATACCAAAAAATCTTTTCATGTTTCTAAAAAAAAATATAAAAAAAATTTATGATTTATCTTAATTTCCCGAACAAAAAAATGATTATATAAATTTTCTTTTAATTAATAATCTTACGAAATGATCCCTTGCGAGTTAGTACAATAAAAAAAAACTTATGTATACACATGTTCTGATTCATTATGGCACAATAAATAAATTCCAATGCCAGATTTATAATGATTAAGGATTTTAGTTTTTTAATTTACTTATTTTATCGACATATAAAAACTGTGTATGTACGTATGTAATGTACATAATATAAATTGCTCAAATGTAACTGACATATTTCAAATTTATCTTGTCAAGAAAATGTGACGTAGGTTTATATTCAATAGTGATGAAATACGTACATAACATAAAAATATAAAAAAAAATTCAATGTTGCAGCATTGATCGAAACCTATATATATTATGTATAAAGTTATGTAATTTGTTCGAATTATGGTGTGTCTGTTTTTTATACATATATTGGGCTGATTCTGCGGGACATCTATTATCATGTATAATCAATTAATTCACTTTTGATGAGCGTATTGGTTTTATTATTTCTGAACAGTTTTTTTGCCAAAAAGGTTGCTTTATTAAAATAGAAATCTAAGGTGGCAGTCCACAAACTTTTTTAGAGGTCCTTACCAATCTTCTAAAGATCATTAAAAATTTTAATTTTACTAGAGTTCTGTTTACTATAGACTTTATTTAAAAAAAAGACTTCCTCCTTGGCTTTTCGTATGAGGCAACTTAACAAAAGTTGGATCACTGGGCTCACTATCCGCATCTTTAAAAAATTAAACTGTTAAGATAATTAACAAAAAAAAATATGAATGCCGCCAAAATGTAACCAGAACCACCGAATGCGTTAACGGACACGCAGATAAAACACTGGTGAAATATTATTACTTCACGATCGTTCACGACCTCACTGTGGCTAACACATTCTTCCCTTATAAAATTATCTATTTGGAAATATGGACACAACCTCGTAAGACGTAATTTCTAAGGGAAGCTCTCGGGTCATCCTAGATGTGAGATCTTATCGATCGGATGCCAAATTTGTAGGCATTGATCATGTACAAATCTGGAATCATAGGACACAATATCACAATTTTGTTAGCAGAAGATCGTTTTGATGATGTGAAGGGCTTATGGGAAGTATTGAAAACTTTGGTTGCTGCTCAAGCGACTATAGGTATGGTAAAAATTAAACCAAAAAATGATTGGTTTATTGAGGAGTATCGTCTTGCTCTCGAGCAACAGAACATAGCCTATAAAGATGCGCGAATACGTTTTAAAACCGTACACGGAACTACAATGCGGTCCTTGCTAAGAAAACAGCTAAACGAATTTGTCGACGGAAAAAGCGTGTATGATGGGAGGCTGAGGTCATAAGAATACAACCACTCAGCAATGAGCACAGTTCACGTAACCTCTTTAAAGGAGTCGCCGGACCATTCTATACCTTCAGACCTAGGTTTATTGCCATTCGAGACCTATAGATGGGAACCTATCGATGCAATGCTCGACACTTAGAAGGAGCATTTGTCTCATTTACTCAATGCTCAACAAGTGTCAAATGCTGAGTTTGACAGTTATTAAATACAGTCTGCAGATATGCATACTGTACATGCAGAAACTAAAACGAAACTGTTCTTTTGGGGTTGATTCCATTAATTCCGAACTCTTGATGTTCGGAAGGGATATTTTGTGAAAATATCTTTTTGACCTTATTCGATTAGTACGACAAAGCGAAGTTTAGTCTGATGACAAAAAAGAAGATTGCCCAAAATGCGATAACTATCGCCACTGATTGTGTTTTTTCGCTGAGGATGATTTTTTCTAAATATTACGAAACATTTCGTGACGTGCATCATGTGTTCTTGGAATTCCAGCAAGCCTATGACTCAATCCAGATTAGGATAGCTTGTGGTTTGCATTGCGATGTCTAAAAATATCTGACAAATATGTGCGTTTATATCAAATGACAGTAATGCAGTCACAATGTTGTGAATTTTTGCAGTTAGCTCTGGTCCCCGATTCTCTTTAATCTGATGTTAGAATTTATCTATCGTAAAAGTAAAACATTCCAGGACAACATCTTTACCGTCAGTTCAACTAGGTTCTGGCATATACAGATTATATATGTATAATTGGATTTGAATGGCAACGGTATCAGAGAATGGATTTTAGTAGTGGTAACCACACGTTTGAAGGAGTAACAAGTTTCCGAGACCTTAGATCCCTTTTTACTCATGATAATTGTGTAGGAGGGGATATAAAAGAACGTCTTGTAGCTGGCAACCTTGCTGTGTATGCCTTACGTCCATCGCTGAAGTCAAATTACCTTGAAAATGCCGACATGCTGAAGTTGTACAAGGTCCCGTTTATGAAATAATAGGACAGCAAGTTCGTTGCCACGATCACGTTCTGCGAGCCGATTCTCAACGAATGGTGCAGCGATCTCTAAGAGGAGAGTCGTCATTTGGGCGGTAGAGAACGACTTATCATCTTCGGATTGTCTATTACAAATTACAATAGAGCAAGCTTGGAATCTAATCCGATAAAGCCAAACTGTTGTTTCGGTACTGGCCTATAAAATCCGGCTTATTATCAGAAGCAAGCGACTTTGTCCAGTCCCAGCGCTTGCCGCCTGAATAAAGAGGATAACAATAGTTGTTTCGGTTAATTTTGGGCATTTATTAGAACTTTGACTAAATTTGGCTTACAGCATAGATTAAGATATAAAAAGATGTTCCAATTAGGTTAAAAAAATAAAAGTAAGTGACGAGTACCTCTAATATGCTGACGGGTACCACTAGTATTTGAATAATAATTTAAAAGCATTTTTTGGTTTACTGTACAAAGTACAAAAATATATTTTTCAACTACAAAGAAAGATTTCATTGCATAGAAAGGTTACTTGGTTTTATTTTTATTATTTTATTGTCGAATGCATATTTTACAAACCTTCATAATTCACAGTATTAATCTATGCTTTTATTTATGTGATATCTCTATCGAAATGTTTTTCGGTGTCCAAAATAATTTATGTCAACTCTCAGCAACATAGAATTTTAAGAGGCCGACCAACTCGAGTTTGCTATTAAGACTTCCAGATAGGAATTGAGTGAAAGCCAATTAAGGGAAAGCGAATGCTTTCGCTGCTAATCTAAAGTGCGTATTCTCCAACCAGCAACCACTAGATACAAAATAAAACAAGAAAGTCCAAATGATTATCAATGCAGTCAAACATACATATATTTAGAGGAAAACGAATATTTTTCTGCTGTTTTCTCGGATATTGCACAAGCCTTCGACAAAGTTTGGTATAGGGGACTAGTACACAAAGTTAAAGAACTTCTGCCGAAGCAGTTCCATGTATTTCTTGAAAATTTTCTTTTTTAAAGACAATACTCGGTCAAACAAAATGAAGCAGCAACTGCTTTAAATTGCTCTTGGGACCAATCTTATATTTTCTTTATACAGCCGATTTGCCCATTGCCAACGAAGCAATAATATTAACATTTGCTGATGATACAACCATCTTGGTGTCTCACAAAAATTCTTAAACTCCTTCAAAACAATTGCAAAATCTTCTGAATAAACTTGAAAACTTGTTAAGGACTTGTCGAATACAATTCAGTGTGAAATACTCGGGCTTACATCTGGATACAAGGTTGACCAGCTAATAAAACTTGCTAAGATGTATTGGCTAATTGGAAGAAAATCAAGATCGCTGATATTATCGCTTGATAATAAAGTTTTATCGGTACAAAGCAATACAAATGAACCCAAATGAACATATGGTATTCGGTTATGGAAATTGTTCGAAAATGCTACTATGATGACATCTTTATCATCATGTCAGCTCAGTAGATGGTTTGTAACAGAAAATATTCTTTCAACGATTCTGGAACGATTGATTGCGTTGGATAAACCTCAGAAGCAGGTGGAGTGGTGATTTCCAGAAGAGAAAATGGGTCAGTAATGGCCATATAGGAAAAAGAAGAGTAGGGAAATAAATGGATAATCGTAGGGGAACCAGCTATAGCGAATCCTGCATTGTATATATCTTTAATGTAACCCTGACTCCATCGTCATACTTTTCCCGTGACATTTTTATTGCTGCTAGATCCTTCTACTCGGTAACAAAAAAGTTGCTTTCATGCCCTTAAATTAATAAGACATAATCCCATTGAAACAAGACTGCTCCTATGCCAAACGAACTAGCGTTGCTCTTAATATAGAACCATTTTCTAAAATTAAGAGGGACAAGGACTAGTGTCAAAACGAGAGCATCTTTTAGTGTATTAAAAGCTAATTCAGATTCATCATAACACACGAATTTTGGGTTTTTCTTTCGAAGAGAAGTGATAGAGACCAATAATGTAGAGTACCCTTTAATGAAACACCGATACTATCTCGACAACCTTAGAAACCGTCTTTCATGCCGCTCATTTTTCGGGGTTGGACATTTATTAATGACTTGAACCTTCTCCGGGTTAGATCTCAAGCCTTGCTTACCAACTACATATCCCAGGTATTCAATTTCGTTCAGTAGGAATTTGCTTTAATGCACATTTATCGTAACTCACTCTTTTTCTAGCCTTCAAGCGACATCCTGAAATAATGATAAGTCATCAAGATAGACGAATATTGTCTGTTCTTGCAGATAGTGAAGAATAACTCGAGACATAAACCTATACACAAGATCTGAGATGCATCTACAAAGACCAAATGACACGACTTTAAACTGGAATAATGGCCGTTCTGGTATAGTAAAAACTTCTTTCAATGCTGGATCCAAAGGCATCCTTTACATCCAGACTCGAAATATAACGGTTACGATCGGGTACGGCTTAACAATCCGTCAATCAGTGGCAAAGGGAAGGCATACCTTTATGAAACGCTGCTTCATTTTTGAGCATCATAGCCGAACGTCACTGTTTTTTTCTTGACAATCGTCCTTGGTGAGCTCCATGCTCTGTATCTTGCTTCGATTACATCAAGCGAAAGCATCTATTCGATTTCTTTATATATTTGCTGTTGCACAGCGGGTGAGTCCTCAGCGTCTGTAGTCGGAAAAACTATCAATAATAGCCTTACATTTTTGCACTGATCCACAGACGGCGGATTCCGATTATTATCGGGAGGTATAGGATTTTGAATTAACATAGTAGGAAGAGAAAAAATGTTGGAAATAAAAGAAATGATGGAAGGTTGTAGTTCAAAAAACTGTGAGAAGTCACATCCCAAATACAAGGTCTATTGGAACGTTGGAAAAACGAAACGTTTCATAAAATAAAAAAACAATACTTTGCTGTATCGTAAATGCTCGCTGGTATATCCGGAACACCAATATACATGATTAGATACATTTCAATGGGTTTACCCGGGATATACTAAAAAAGCCAAAATAAAGACGACTAAAAGAGGAGATGCGCTTGGACTAATGAATTTTTAAATTAAGGAAGTTGTGCTTACAAATAATTAGTATTAACATAGGTTAAGACTTATATAAATGGCTTACATATAAGGTAAGTTTGTAAGAATTGAATATATTTTGTTAGTTTCTTTTGTAGAAAGATTAAAGAACAAAAAAATTAGTATTCGTAAAATAAGTGAAAATAATTAGGTACTTTAGGTGTAGCACGATCATAAAATACGCATGAGTATTATTACAGGTCCTTCAAACGAATATGTATGTAATATTATATCACTATAGTATTTTCCACTCGACAACATAAAGACACCCCCACCTCAAATCATTGTTTTGCTATATGTATCTACAACAAAATTGGAATATTTCCACTTTACAACAGAAGAACCGAAAAACTACCGGTGTCATTACAAAAACAAAAATACGGCGTTTAGACACAGGGTCAATAAACTATAAGTACACGAAAAACACTCCTTAATAATTATTTATGATCATTTTCACGTTAAAATAATAATTTAACCTCCCACCCTACTGTAACTAAACTAATCAATTTTTCCATTTTATTTCTCTTTATTCCGATATCCACCATCACACCCCATCAAATTTGGACTCAAGTATAGTTTTTTTTTTTTTTTTTTTTTTTTTTTTGTAATAGCAGCCGATCGAAAAAAATCTCATTAAATTTAACATAAAATGAAAATTGGTGAAAAAAGGGGTTCCAAAATAGAATATTATATAGAAAAAGGATACAATTTTCATTTCATTGAATAAAATTACAAAAATGAAAAATGAGTGTCACACGCTCTCTCTCTTTCTCTCTGTTATATGCGGATATTCTCTTTCACCCATATCTCTATAATCATGTTGTGAAAAATGAGTATTTTCCAATCAATTTCTGTTTACTTAATTATTAATTTTTCATCAGCTATTTATGTATATACAAAAATGTAATTACAAATTTTCCATCAACTATATGTGTTTAGAATAATTTTTTTTTCGTCTTTGTCAAAAAAAAAACGAAAAAAAAATATTTACATTAATTAAAGAAAATTCAAAATTATGAAAGTTTTCTTTTTTTTTTGTCGTTTTTCTCGTAGTTTGACACAAGCGCAGTACAAAACTGTGATACACTGTACACATTTGTAAAAAAAAAAAAATACACTAGCAATGGATAAATACAAACATTTTTTTTTTTAGAAAATTTAATTCATCTTTTCATCACCCTTTAAAATAAAATTTATAGCACATCCACAAATTAAATTTTTTCGTGTGTAGAATACAAAATTAAATCACGTGAATTTCGTGTACTATATCTTAAATTTGCAATGTGTCCAAAACTGTATTTTGGTGCCCATCATTACATTTTAGTTACTTTTACACAAATCGATTATTTTTTTTTGCCATGGAAATTTGTTTGTACTATATACAAATTCGATTGGAAAATTAAATTCATGTGAAGGGTGAATATTTATGTACATTTTTTTAACACAATGCTAAATTTAGCATAAAAATATTAGCACCCACATATTACAAAGGTTACACTCCTTTTTTATAATATCGAAAATTGTAAGTTTCTAAAATTAAATAAAAAAAAAACGATTTTCACTAATAAACACACCCGAATTTTCATTTTCATTATTATTAATCCAAAATTGATTCATATATTATATATACACAATGAAAATTCATTATAAATAGAACTTTAAGATTTCATTTTGTCACTTTTCACAATTTTATTTATTTTTATTTTTTTTTTTTATGGTTTTGAAAATTATTTTAATTTTTGATTTGTTTAAATTTTTTTTTTTTTTTAATCAGAATTAGAAAAAAATTTACTTACGCTGCTATAGATTTTGATAGAGGCCAACGTTCCATAGACGCTTGATATCTCATATTTTCAATTTGTTTTTTTAATGCGTCACGGTCCATTGTAGCGAGGATACTGGGATCCATAGTGCCTGAAATCATATATAATCATTATATAGCTGTTTCATTTAATTTACACATTCTGTCTTTTTTTATTGTTTAAAATGTATATTTTATTTGTGTATTGAGTGTGTATGTATATAATTTTCCGAAAAATTTCCAATGTGGCAACACATTCTATGGAAAAAGGAGTGTTTCGAATTAGGACTAATGTTCCCCTTTTAATTTAAAACATATTCGAAAATATTAATTTTTTGATATTGTTACATTGCCGACATTGACCAAAAAACAGTTGACAACTCGAATCAGTTTTATATAAAATGTTGTTCAATGTCTTATCGATACGTCTTAGTGTAGCATAACGACGAAAACATTTTAAACCACCATTATAATATAATATAAAAATATATTATTATTAATTTAACAACTAGACAACATCATAAATTTATAACACCTACGTCAATGTGAAAATAAAAAAAAAAAACTTTTTACTAGCATATATGTATTTGCATGATCGGGAAACCCTAAAATATACACGCATACAACAAATTTCGAATCATGCGTGCAAGCATCGAACCAATTGTTTTACTTCCTTAAAACAGGGAAATCTATATATATAAAGGAAAATTCTCCTCATATAGTAGAGTATTTTTGAAATTTTCACTGTTACCAACTGATGGAAATAAAAAATTGGTATATTTACGTTATTTATTTATTCACCAAAACTAATAACTTTTGATTTATAATTTTACGCTTTTTTTTTGTCACTTTATATTGTCACTTTTTGATAATGCACACACTAAATGATTTTGTATATTACGAACGGTTTTGCGACAAAAATAAAATACTCGTATGGCATATATGAAGCACACAAAACTCAAAACACAAAAATATCCAATTAGCGAGAGATGATAAAGTGAAAACATAAAAAGTTTGTTTTTTTTTTTTTTTTTTTTTATGACTTAAGTGGATTTAAAAGAAGAAACCATAAGTATGTGGTTAGTTAGCGTTAATAACTTGGCGATATATTTTAGATTGGAAGCATGTTTGTTGTAAATAGACCGTGCGATATTATTATTGATTAGATTGTTGTAAATTAAAAAAAAAAAATATTATTAAAGTCCGAATAAATATTTACTCTAGATATTATTTTATTAGAGTCATTGAAAAAATATATTTGACCTTAATTTGGTCAGTACTTTTAAAAAGTGTGAATAGCCTTTAGTTAAATAGTAGATAGAAGTAAATTGCGTGGTAGAATGAGGATCGGAAGATTTCCACCTCAAGAAGTTGCGCGCAAGCGGGCCCGTACCCAAAGTACGGTATGCTTCGAGCCAACAAGCGTTGTCATTCAAATGCAACACAACAATGTTGCAGTCACAGAACCAAGTAATAGCCAAACGGAAGCCATGAAGGGCAAGCAGACATTCAGCGTAGATAATGTCAGTCACTTAAATGATGCGATTAAAGCCCTTTAAGGCTGAGATCATATCAATACTAAAGATAGGCTCTATGAAAATCTCAATTCCATCAAAGATGTTGGACTTGCGGTGAGCCTCGAAATAGTTGATTTTAAAAGTCGACTACAACAACGGGTGGAAATAGTAGAAACACTACATAAACCAGAAGAGCAACCAAATAGTGATTAGGTGTCCTATGTTCAGACACTTGAAAACACCTTGAGCCACGTGTTCCTAAAAAGAACAAGAAAACTAATAAAACTCAATGGAAACCAACTAAGGTTGTCAGAGTACAACCGATAGTTGGCATAGAAGGAAATTTCGCTAATATTTAGTAAAACAATTAATACCAAAATAAGGCCTCTAAAAATCCTGCGGCATCAGGATTAGCAATTAATAAGGTCAGTAATGTCAGTATAAAGGCATTATAATCGAGACCTCAAAAGCCGAAGATATAGAGTTTTTCCTAACGAACAGCTAGTAGCTACGCTACCTGAAAAGAGATTACCCAAAATCATTATCTACGATGTGGACCGCATAGAAAAGTTAGACGACATTAAAACTGCAATAATTAATCAAAATAACGGTAAAATAACGAAAGCAGACCTTAAGTTTGGGTTCAAAACCCAAAAACAGCGAGGTCGTCCAAGGGTCATAGAGGTGTCGACAAAAGCTCGGAATACTCTACTAAATAAACGCAGAGTATACATTGGGTGGTCTCTTCGTGCAGAGTTTCCGACTATGTCAGAATCTCAAGGTGCTTTAAGAGCCATATATTTGGACATATTGCCCAGTTCTGCAAAATATAAGATCAAATTGGACACTGCACCGAGGTCGGACTTGAATACAAATCATGTCCAAAAAAGCGGAAAGGGCGAAGTGTGTGAGCTGATAAATATCCAACAAAGCCTACGACCATTCCTCGAAAAGATCTGCTCTGGGTAATTTTTATCTAATCAGTATCAATATCAATTTTTATCTAATTCATCAATACTCTGATGAAACAATGGATTACATCAATAGGCTCAATAAAATTATAGAAGGGCTCAAATACCTTCCAATTATCATTACTGGAGACTAAACGCTAAGTCGAAACTATGGCATAATAAGAACACATACGATCGAGGAATCTTAGTTGAAGAGTTTATTGCAAGAAGAGACTTATTTGTTATAAACAAACAAAGTCAGCCAAGCACCTATTGCCACAATGGCGAATCAAATATCGATCTAATATTTGTGAGTGGTGGGTTGTTGAGGAAAGTTACCAAGTAGAGAGTAAAAGAAGACTGTATTTCTAGTGGTCATAAAGCTATTATCCTAACTTTAAATTCTATAAGCGCACATAATAGCAATGGGTCCCGAGACAGGGTTTCCAGGTAAGCACTTAAATGTGCTAATTGGGAAACGTTCGATAACTTATTGGAAACATCTTGGCAAGGAACCACGCGTTGAATGGAAGAACAACTTTAAGTTTCCTTCCAAACATTGAAGAAAGGTTTTCGAACAAAAGGCTTGAGCTAAGTGCACCTTTTACACAGATGTTAAGTCCTATTAGCTTGATCTCAACTTTGATATAGCATTGTGACAACATTACTGTCATTTTCCGCCCTTCGCTTTCGGTCGAGATATTTTCGATTCTCGCCCGGGATAGTAAGGAACCAGCAACTTACGAGTAATACCATAATATACAGTCGGACACTTTTGAAACCGAAAAAAAATTACTGCGTAAAACAAAGAGAATTACAAGCAATGGTGGATAGTGTGAACATAGTGTGAATGGTGGATAGTGTGAATGATGGATAGTGTGAAATATCTATAAGGACAAGAATTTTGCCGCTCAGATGGCTGGTGCAATTTAAGGAACCAGAAGGACAAGTGGCCAGTTAGATCGAGCGAATGCAGACGTGTATACACATTCAAATTAGAGCATGGGAGAGGAATTTTGCACAACAACGCAGATGGGACTCTGGGATACGATTCTGGGTGACACCTTACGTCAAAGTCATCATAGAGCTGACATTACTACAAGATAAACAACTACCAAAGATTCTGCAAAAAATACACAAAAGTAGATCTGGAGCATATTTAGGTGACAACAAGGCTTTGGAGAAAGTCCTTAGCCAGTTTGATTGGGTCAATTCTTGAAGAGACGCGAAAAAATTGTGCAGAAAGTGACAATTATGTGCACCAGCAAGGGACCCCAACTAGAACCAGAGAAACTTTAGTCCTCATAGTAAAAAAAAATATCGGCAGGTATATCACAAGGGAGCGTGTTGGGTCCTATGTTGTACATCATGTGCACCAAAGACTTTCAGAAGATACAGCTATCCTGGCAACTAGAAAAAGAAGTTAAAAACAAAGGAATAAATGAACTGAATATCAAATTTAGAACATGTATTAACTCATAACAAATTGCTATTATTTTGGCAAATTCTAAAACCAATATTTTAATACCTAGAAAAGTCAAAGATATGTATGGCTATAAATACCCATATCCTGATTATCACAGACATTACGTATTTCCTATAGGAATTAAATAAAGACACTCTAACAAAAATTCTGGAGGAACGGAGACGCCTTCAAAGAACAATTCTCTTAATTGTAAATAGTCCTGACACAGAGGGTGGTTCAAGACGTCAACAATACCAAAAATCAAATCAACATTATAGCAAATGTACATTTCCGAGCAGACAAGTTTGTAACCAACAACAAATTTTGAAACTTCTTCATTGAATGTGCAACTCATATTTTCTGCCCATCAAGTACTTTTCAAAAGGTTATTATAGAACTTCGTTCAATTCATTCGTTCGATTCATTTGTTTGATTTTCCCTTGTGGGAGGTGTTGATCAGTTCTTTTTCATTTCATTACAGTTGAATTCGTTTTTTTCTTCGGTTTTTTGGGCATGGTTCGTTTTCATATCCATTCTCGGAACAATCACCACAAATTTCAAATTTGTATTGAAAAAATTAGAAATTTTCTCAAATTTATGGCATATTTGAAGCACTTTAATTTACTTACAAAATCAAAACTTTAGGACAAAGGCCAGCCAAAATATTCTGTGCGATTTCGCAGTAAGATTCCTCTAGCTCTTAGTAAGCGACTTTACTATTCTTTGATTTGGTTTCGATGCCAAGCTTAATATCTTCTTCTTTAAAGTCACTTTTTTTTTGTTATTGCGCTTCTATTGTTTCTCCCCACTGTTTCTAACCGGTAGCGCAGCTACTATAAATAACTTAATTTCCGTAACATTAGCGGTCTAGCTAACATTTTGTTTCAGTTTGCCTTTGACTCCTTCGCTATTGGTACATAAAGCTTTTTTACCAAATATGGGCAGTTTTTTAATGAATCTTCTTTTACTCGTCATTATTTATTGGACTCACCTATGCACAATAGTGAAACTCGTTCTTGAAGTCGAACCTTACAGTTAACTACTTTTCGGCAGATTATACAAATAACTCTTATGGAGCTAAGATCTGCGTAGAACCTATTGCGTTTAATAATGCTAATCTTGCTCAACGTTTTGACCTCGGCATCTAGGTTTTTGAAAGAATTTGTCAAATGGCTCACATTGTTTTTGAATGTTTCTTTAACAGCAATGTTTGCTACCGTAACTGCAACACTACAGCATAGTTTTGACGCTATTATAGGGCCAAAACGATCTATAATATGTTTTCGAAGCCATTTTTGCATAGTTTCTTGGCTAAGTGATCTGCCGATCCTCATTCATATCTTTCTAAAAAGACAGTCCTTCTTCATCGAATTTCATTGTTTGTTGGTAATAACTATACGATATTATTGCGAGGACATTGTTATCATTTCATACACAACGATGATGATTTCATTCTTATCGTGTAAAATCGTTCGTGGGGCTGACCTACAGTGATCACAAATTGTAAAAATATGGTCTAAAATATTTTGTAAAAAATTTCAGTAAGGGTCGACTCTGGCCTGTAATGCTGTTAATTTTTTGATAAGTAAGAAAATTATCAAAATATGTCATTGGACGTATTGGTCATAAAACAGTTAATTCAATTGATTTGTAATGTTTAATCAATTTTTTTAAAATTTAATTTGTATTAATTTTAAAGTTTTGTGTTTTTCGAAAACGAAATAAGGAAACCTTGTTTTAATAAAAACAAAGAATTCAATACTTCTAGTTTTATATATAAAAATTAAAAATTATTTACAGCAAAGAAGTAAAACTTTCTTTAATGTGATAATAAAAAATTATTATATTAATTTTCTATCCAAATTTAGAAAAATAGTACAGGCTGATTAAGAGGATAGTAATCCTCGAAATTAATCCCGTTAAAATAGAAAGAATAATTTATATTATAAATTTTTTAAAAAAATATTTTCTTTTAAAAAAAAAAATAAAAATTTGGACAGAAAATTAATATAAAAATTTTTTATTATCACATTAAAGAAAGTTTTACTTCTTTGCTGTAAATAATTTTTAATTTTTATATATAAAACTAGAAGTATTGAATTCTTTGTTTTTATTAAAACAAGGTTTCCTTATTTCGTTTTATTAAAATTAAAAAAAGAATAAAGACTAATCATATTACAAAGACTAATAATTTTACAGCATATGGCTTGTAGAAATTATATTATTATATTATTATGTTATTATATTATAGATTAATTATTTCTAATTTTCAGGTGAAAATTAATTTAATTTATTACAGTCTATGGCTTGGAAAAATTAGCCCATTAATAGTTTTGTTTTTAGGGATTTTTTTTTGCAGATTACAGTTGAATGGTGGCACCCTGGAGTTGCTGATAAGAGATTACAGAAAACAGAATGCAGGGCAATTCAATAAAATTGTGATTGTCGTATGCGAACAGCAGTTTGAATATTGGCTAACAGGAAATCAGACCAATTCTGTCAAAATAGAAATAATAGACACAAAATAGAATAGAATTGTGCCGTAATGATCATGAGGTTTTTGAAACCGGGTCGGTTCGATCATGCATGGAAATATATTTACAGACATATAAATATGTATATGAAAATCCCTCCTATCCTACTGTTTGTAAAATGTAAAAAGGCTGTGGGAATAGGACCGGCATTAACCGGAACACTTGACAAGTGCTTGGTCTCACAGTCTCATCAATCAAGCAATCGATCAATCAATCAAACCGCAGGTTACTCAAAACTTAATAACGTCGGGACTGATATGAAACACTGCGCAAGTGCAATATGTATTGATGTCAAAACACTCAATAAAAATTTAGCTTTACCAAAACAATTTGGCTGTATCATTTGTCGCGTTCCAGATTCGTCTTTTATATTATTTTAAAAAATTTGGAAGCACTGATGAATGTTCAAATTAGAGAATTACTGATCGTTCCCCAAAGCTAAGTACGGTAAGGTCAGATTAGCTTTCATTAATTTGAATTGGCCGTTTTGTCAACTTGCATGGCGTATATATGATGTATACAGCAGATACAAAATTGGGTTATTCACACTGCCTTATGGTATACGCCAGAATTATTTGGATGGATCACATTCTGAAATATTTTATTGCATTATACATCGCTCCATCAGCAATCAATTCTGGCATACCATCTTCCAATATGATAATGCCAGTCTTAATCAAAAGCTTATGATTATTCCATAAATAATCTTTAGAGATCCAAGATAAAAACTTATTATTTCTTAAATTGTGGTCGCCATCATACTGGACCTTACACAAAATATTACCGATCATTTTGCAATTCAAACAGGGATTTTTATTTTATTTTTGCAGTCAAACTTTTATGAGAGCTGCGAGTTTTAACTCGGGTCGCTTTCCACTCCAATTGTTATTTTTGCTAAAAATAGTCAAAACCAGTACTTTCTGCCTTGAGAAAGTATTAAATTTAATTATTTTTACAAATTTGTTTGGTTTAAGGCTTGTCCTTTCTCGTTATTATAGAACGATTTGCAATTTTAAAAAGAATAAGGATTTATATTAAATACTAATACTTTTTTGGTTGAATTGAAGAAGATACATCTCTTAATGGTCTTAATGGTCTCTAAGTGGTAGGATAACTTTTCAATTTTATCACTTCCAATATATTGCTGTTCGGCTTATTACCTTTATTTGTTAAACCATATCACAGTTAAAACTTTTGGTTCGGTATCGTTATTTAACTGTCTTGACAAACCCCTTTCGCGGTTACCTATAGTGACGTGGAAAATGTTTAGGATTTTAAACGCCCTGAAATATTTAACCACTGCATCACAACTGTTTATTCACTATCACATTGACACGCAAAATTTCCTCTACTGTAGATATCATAAAATAAATCATAAATAGCCAGTTAAAACAATGTTTATATGTGGTTTGCGTGCGTATCAAAAACATTTTTTAATTCGAACCATAGATAGTTTCGCATGTAAAAGAGTACAATATGCGGTAGAGATTACATCACAGCTTTTTTTGTTGTTGTATTTTAAATACCAAAAACACATGAACCTAAAAAAAACAACCCCATACAATATTATGTTATATAAGCCTTATATAGGGAACAAACGGTTTTAAATATTTCCAAAAAAAAAAAAACATTTCCGGCAAAAAGATTCTAGTTAAAAAGTCATAAATGCTTTGGTTTCGTTTTATAGATACGAAAAGTCAAAAGTCGTTTTATGTATGGTACATCAAATTGTTATATGTATGGTACGGGTAAAGCAGAAAATTGTATGTAACATTAAGAATTCAACACTTCGAGCATAGATAAAATGTAATAATGTATGATGATTTTGAATTATTTTCGCTATACGCCAATATTACATACACTTTACAGGGTGGGGCAATTAAAATGTGATAAGTTTTAAGGGAAGTAATTTTTAAGTCTGAGGCGGTAATATAATGGTTTAAGGAAAATTGTCAAGGTAACTTCAAGGGCAAATCCAATAATCAGACACGATGTTAATTTGAACGTTTTCATTCCGGTCGCGAACGGTAGTGAAGCTAATATGGTTCACTACTAGAAGGCTGTAATCTGCACAGAACAACATGTCAGTCAGACATTGAGACCGAAATAAAGCGACGAAAATGGAGATGGATTGACCACACACTGAGAAAGGTATCAAGTGATATAACGAGGATATCATTAGACTGGAATCCACAAGGAAAAAAGAAAGGTTGGAAGGCCAGCAATAACATGGAAGAGAACGATACTAGCAGAGGCAAAACACCTAAAAAAATCATGGGCGGAAATTAAAGCAATAGCCCCAAATAGAGTAAGATGGTTCAGAATAGTAGACGCCCTATGCTCTTAAATTGGAGATAAAGGAAAAAAACAAAAAAAAACTAGAAGGTTGTACACTGAAAAAACTAAAAACTGATATCAACTATCAAAAATTAAAAAAACCACAGGGTATGACCTGATAACAGGACAAGTAAATAAAGAGATATCTTAAATTGCTATACGCAATTTAATATTGGGGTCGGCACTTGAAGTGTAACCAATTAAAAATTTTGTAAATTTGAAAATTTTTATTTTTTTTTATTTCTAAACTTCAGTACACCAAGCAATACGCCATATTGGTTAAAGCGGCGGTATTGGTTAAACGAGGGAGATTGCAAAAAGGATTTTTCATCACCTGATTACGATCGGTAAGGACGATGAACATATCTATAACCCTCTGTTGGTGTGCAGAATCCATGGGCCGAACTATCGTCCATGCCAGTACAGGCTGGCTGTAATGCAATTTGCAGATGGATTTAAAGCGAACCTGTATTCGTGCGTCCTCGATATGGCTAGTGAAGGCGTAAGATGATAGGACGATAAAAATAAACCGCGAAAGATTTGGGAGAGCTTCGGCCCCAGAGAAGATTACAGGGTTCAAAAACACTTGATATTTAAAAAAAAATATCTTAAAAACATTTAAAATTTAACAAAAAAATATGTCATTGTTCGATGAAGCTATCTTTAGCGCGGATAATAGAATCGAGGCTGTCTGCAAAGGGTTCACACGTTGCACGTGGTGTGATGGCATTTTGCACCATTTTCGACTTCGTTAAGGCGTCAACCGCCTCATACTTTTTAGTTAATACTTTGGCCTGCAGAATGGACCATACATAAAAAATCTATTGGGTTTAAGTGTAAAGAAAATAAGCTGGACACTTTTTCAAGAAAAAAATTACGGATTTCTCGGGCTTTATGGAATGGTGCTGGAGTTCTTTCGCATTGTTTATGTGCCTAGGGTAACAAAGCTTCGTTTAAAATATTTTCATGGTAGATTTGTTGATTTAGCTTTACGCTCTCGTCAATGAAAAAGAGTGGTGAGTCCTGTGGCAGTTGCCGCGGCCCAACTCATCTCTGATGTAGGCTCTTGCTTGAGCAATTTGCTGGTCTAAATTTTGTTTTGTTTTGCGCTCTAACCAAACACGAACGTTCTGTTTGTTTACACGTTGCTGAACCAAAATATATTCAGCGCTTTCTGTCTTTCACCTTTCGAACTATTTTTGACGATGTTGCCCTTTTTGAATGTCCACCTCCATGGCGATTTCTTTTTAGTCTCTGCATCGCCAATGTGAATTCCTTGTAGGCTGGGTTCTCTAAGCACATCTTCACACTCAGTATTTGGCAACTTTCAAATACAGCATTTGATACATGATGAACATTGAGTAAATCAGAGAAATGTTCCTTCCAAGTGTGGAGCACTGAATCGATAATAACGTGGAGGTTTCCATCCTTGTTCTAAATGGCGAAAAACCTGGGTCTGGAGGTATGGTGATTACTTCAAAGAAGTTACGAGAACTGTAATCATTGCTGAATTTTTGTACTCTTAAGACTTCAGCCTTCCACCATTCACGCATTTTCGTTTACAAATTCTCTTGGCAGTTTTCCTAAAACTAAAGGACGGCTTAGTTCTTCCGTGCAATTGTAAAACGTATTCGCACTTCTTTGTAGGCTTTATTCTGTTGCTAGACAGCAAGACGGCACTCCACATTAAACCAACCATTTTTAGGTTGAATTTTTACCATGCCTAGAGCCGCCTAGGCAGCTAAAGTTTACAATACCTTCCATCACGCATCATCAGAACGGTGGTTGGTTTCCACAATACTACTGCTAAGGTTCTGATCTTGCTCTTTCTCATCTTTGTTTAACAGACCTTCACAGATGAAATGTATAAGTTTCGTTTTCTTCTGATCCCTGGATTGAGCGCATACTGCCATCTTAAGATTGCAGTAACCAATTTTTGACCACTGCCTACAAATATGGCAGCCGACCGATAAGATCTCATATTTTGGATGACCCGAGATGTTTCCTTAGAAATTACCACATGGTCAGTTTGACTTCGGGGCGTCTTACGTACTACTAGCCACAATTAGGTCATGTGCAATCGCAAAGTACATCATTTTATCCCCATTATCGGTCACTAGATCATATCGGGGGTACGGACCTATATGTTTTCATATAAGTAAGCCTAATTTTTGCCAGCTCTATCATTTAAGTCTCCAATCACTAATCTGGCGTCGAGTTCCGGTATAGATTCCCTCAGATCATTCAAATTGTTGTAAAAAATTTGGGTTGGCTTGGGCACGAAAATTATTTACAAGTAGGATTTAGTAGTATATGCGTGAACATAGCTTACAAATATGATTATTAACTGCTTTGAAATCCAACATAGCATTTTTCACCTGAGGCCCAAGAAAAATACCACTTTCAGTGTAAAGTAATGTATAACCTAAGAACACATGGTCTCCACTTTTTGGCTATCTTGGATAGCAACGAGTTTCAAGCTATATTCTTTTATGGTTGATATAGTGCCATCAAACGCGCCTGTTTTTTTTACGATTGTACGTTCCACGTAACAATTCTATAATGCGTGTTCGTTTACGTAAGCGAAGGTCGGTTAAAATTTTGATGGTATCCATTTTTTTCTTTTTGTTGATATTTTTAACATAGAATTTTTTTACGGATGCGGGTCGATGCTCAGCAATCCAACCTTTGTTTAGTCGCCTCCTATACGACAAGCCAAGAATGCTGTGGTATAGCTGTTGAAGAATTGACATAGCTGTGATTTGATTTGGTTATATGAAATCAGAGAGTTCCAACATTAAAGTCACATGGGCCTCTATGTTATAAGTAACGAAGCAATGTGGCGCATTTTTCTATTCACTATTCATGACATACATCCCTCTATTATTCACTTAGCCGTACAGCTGGAAAATGGACTAAGCGTACACTTCACAGACACAGAACATCAATTCCAGATTTGCAACCGAATGAGGAAATTTACAACGGGGCATCGATTTATTACCTTAATTAATACGACAGAGCCAAATCCTCCGATGCCCGACACATTTAATCAAGTGTTGAAACGCAAAAAGCAATATAATTGCAATGCATTGAGAAAGTCAGTTTGAACTGTCTTTCCGCTTTTGAATCGACTGCAAACATCTGCGTACGACACTCTCATAAAAGTTGTGAACTATGAAACTGTGGAAGGATTTTATTTATTGACGCTCCCGGTGGAACTGGAAAAACTTTTTTGGTTGCATGAATTTTGGCAACGATTTACTTGCGTCAACAAGAATTGCAGCGGCGTTTTTGAAGGGTGATCGAACAACTCAATGAAGTCTCAACTTGTCGTTGAATAAGTAAATCAATGAAACTCCAACGTGCAACCTTTCCTTTTGAAATAAATGTACAATGGTGCATAAAAAGTATTTAGGAGCATTAGACCGAATGATGCAAAATTTATGAAGCAATCCAAATCGGTTTCATATTGCGATTATTCTATTAGCAGGTGGTTTACACCAAATATTGCCCGCATTTCAACGGTCAACGCCAGTCGATGAATTTAATGCATGTTTGAAATTGTCCGTTTAATTTTTAGTTCATTCCCCGTCGATTTTTGCAAGTTAACCGAATCATAAGACAGAACTCATCTAAAAGGTGTTTGTTAACTTTGCTCAAAATTACAAAAATCATGTTTGGTTAGACCGTTCGAACCATTGGCTGAGAATCGAATTTTAAGATTCAAATTGTAATTGCTGGCGAATTGGTGACGCATAATGCTGTAAACATCCTTTAACAAGTCTCTAATGTGGCCTTTCAAAGCTCTTGTTACGAATTGTTTGTGCATGTTCTAGGTCAACCTGCTTAAACAATACTCAAATATGGAGAAATATACTTGAAAAAAGCCGAACAAAACGACCTCACTATGAATAAATTGTATTAGAAGGTAAGAGGACAAAAATATTCGCCTCCTAAATTGGATGTTCGTTAATCCTATAGTAACATAAATTAGTTATTCATACAACTGGGAACCATCAAAATTTAAACCTGGAAAGGAGGAATTATCTAAGATTTTTCGTATAAATTATAATAGACTTAAATTTCTTAGCATTTTAACTAAGCCCTTTGGAATAGGAATCAATTAACTATCTGGACATCACCAAAAAGCTTTGTTGAAAGACTTATCGACTTCTGTAGCACAAATCAATTGTTCATAGGCGGCAGTGGGTTTCCACACAAAAATATACATAAATACACATGGACATCACCGGATGGCAGAACTAAAAATTAGATAGATCACGTAAGAAATTCAATAAGAAATTCCTCACATCACTACAATATGTAATCACTACAATATGTAAGAACAATGAGGGGCGCAGATGTACACAGCGATCATCAACTGGTAATAGCATAATTCAAGATCAAGCCAGCAACATTCGAAGACGAATAGGAGGAAATTTAACACAAATAGATTAAGAGACACTGAAATAAGAAACACTTTCAATGAAACGCTCCAACTCAATCTCCAGTCTGAAGCCACCCGTATAGAAGAAAGACGGAACCAAGCAGAAGAAGCCTACATCAAGACTGTCACGGACGTACTCGGCTACAAAGAATGCAATCGGGAACCTTGGATCAGTGATGATACATGGCAGAAAGTTGAGGAACGCCATCAATTTAAATTGCAAATGTGCCAACATAACACGGAAGAGGTGAAACGTAGATACGAGGAAACAGCGCGTCAAGTAAAAATGATTGCAAGAAATGATCGAAGAAAATATACAGAAAGCATTTTCAAAGCTGCTGAAGAAGCAGCAGCCATCCAAAATATGCGAGCACTAAAATTACAAATATACCACCTATAAGGGGCGCCAATGGTCAAGTACTAACAACAGATGAAGCGCAGTTAAAGAAATGGAAGGAATATTTCGAAGAAGACATCGTCGCCGACCCCGGAAATCTCCAGTCATCAATTGACATCAATAACGAAACTAGCAACACCCATCCACCAACGCAACGGGAAGTTAAAGATGTCATTAATAGACTGAAGAACAATAAGGCCGCTGGAACAGACAATATAACCGCCGAAATATACAAAGGAGATTCATCTACAACTGCAAGCATATTAACACCAATAATCCAAGAAATCTGGAAATCTGGGAGAATTTCACTGAAATGGAAAGAAGGCTTGATAATCACGATACCCAAGAAAGGTGACCCAAGATAATGTAGGAACTGGCGGGGTATCTCCCTTCTCAACACAACAATAAAGGTACTCGCAATGATCATCCTTGACAGAATCTCACCGACCATCAATACAAAATTAAGAAACGAACAAGCTGGATTTAGACCAGGAAGAAGTTGCACTGATCACATCAACACAATCCGTATCATCACTGAAATATTTCTAACTTAAATTGGTCTCGATTATTGTTCGACATGAGACGAATATGTACGTGGAAAATTATTTCAATTGAAATGGAAAATTATTTTCTAACTATCAGTATATTAAGATAAGGTATCTTAATTATTTGTTATGACTTGTGTTTGCATGACTACCGAAATAAATGCCAAATTTCTGGAAATCTGGGAGAATTTCACTGAAATGGAAAGAAGGCTTGATAATCACGATACCCAAGAAAGGTGACCCAAGATAATGTAGGAACTGGCGGGGTATCTCCCTTCTCAACACAACAATAAAGGTACTCGCAATGATCATCCTTGACAGAATCTCACCGACCATCAATACAAAATTAAGAAACGAACAAGCTGGATTTAGACCAGGAAGAAGTTGCACTGATCACATCAACACAATCCGTATCATCACTGAGCAATCCAATGAATGGAATTCACCATTGTATATGCTCTTCGTCGATTTCGAGCACACATTTGATACGATAAACAGGAACGCAATATAGCAGACACTTTGTGAAATGGGCATCCCAAAGAAATTAATTGAACTCATACAAGAAATGTATCAGGATGCTGGGAACCAAATTCAATACAAAGGCAAACAAAGTGAAACATACTACAACACTCGAGGAGTAAGGCAAGGTTGCGTACTCTCACCAATGCTGTTCCTAATCGTATTAGACAGTGTAATGCGGAAACTAGATAACAAGTCCCCTAATGGCACTCAATGGGGGTTATCTGGTAAACTCAATGATTTGGACTATGCAGATGACATATGCAAACACAAACACTCCGACATGCAGCAAAAAGTGCAGCAGCTATCAGATCTAGCTAACGAAGTTGGTCTCAAGATTAATATCAAGAAAACCAAGACGATGAGACTCAATACAAATATAAGCACACCGATGCACAGGTGGAACAGAATAAGACATACACAAACGTATAAATAAAGCCAGATTTACATTCAACATGCTACACAAAGTCTGGAATACTTCTGTCCTGTCGCGCAAGACCAAGATACGAATGTTTAACTCATGTATGAAATCGGTACTACTGTATGGGTGTGAGACATGGAAGCATACAGGAAAAATCATACAGAAGCTGCAGGTATTCGTAAACAAATGCCTTCGACGAATATTAAGTGCTTCTGGCCTAACACGATTAGTAACATCAATCTGCACATAACAATATGTCAGTCAGACAACATGTCAGTCAGACATTGATACCGAAATAAAGCGACTAAAATGTTGATGGATTGGCCACACACTGAGGAAGGCATCAAGTGATATAACGAGGATGTCATTACACTGGAACCACAAGGAAAAAGAAAGGTTGGAAAGCCAGCAATAACATGGAAGAGAACGATGCTAGCAGAGGCAAAACACCTGGGAAAATCATAGGTGGAAATTAAAGCCATAGCCCCAAATAGAGCAAGATGGTTCAGAATAGTAGACGCCCTATGCTCCTAAATTGGAGATACAGGAAAAAAAACATCACCAGACAAAATGTGACAAAATCAATTGTGAAAGAGTCTAAGTCATAAATGGTCATAAAAAATAATAAATATATAATAATACAATAGTTCAAATTAGAGTAAAAAATTTTTGATTGCCTTTGGGTTTAAAAATCCCTTTAATACGATACTTGTATTTACCGAACTCCAAATAACAAACATTGCCAGAAAACCTAGAAGAACAAACAAAAAAATGTCCTCGCAACTAAGCCACAAGATAAATAAAGAAGAAAATCATCTAACCTAGACTGTAAAAAACTAAAACATCTTGCCTTCGGGATAATAAATACCAGAAAAAACTAAAGTTTGTGATGTGAACCTATCTGAAGGGATGTCGACAAATGACCTTGACATAACATTGGAATCGTTGAACGATAGAAAGTCAAATTAACCCAATTCGTCTTCAATGTATTCGATTAGTCCATTTTATTTCATTCACCCTGTAAACGCAAAAACATTTTATACAAATTTGACAATTGTTCTAAGCCGATTAGTTTACATGTTGTACAAACTGTCGTAAATAAATTAACCTAAATCAAATATTCTTTACGACATTTTAGTCAAGGCATGCATCACTTCTGATATTATTGTATACTGGTATAAATTTAAATTCACATACACCTAGCAAAATGGTTTTTAAACATTTGAATATAGGAAAGCATATTTTTACGTGTCATTTATATAGCATAAGAATTTTTCCCAAAACAATGGGGAAAAATTATATCCGTTTACAAGTTTTGTTTTGTTTTTCTAACAGAATAAAAAACACTTTGTAATATTAAAGTACACCTTCAGGAGAGTTGTTGTCGTCGACGTATAATTAAAAGCAAAGAAAAAACTTAAGTTGAAATCGATATAAGAATTTCGACTCAAACTCTATTATTTATAGTTTTTTTTTTTTTTTTGTAAAAGTTATTGTATAATTTGGAGACTTTATACATTTTTAAATTGTTTAGGTCTATAATAGACGACTGACTGTATATGTGTGATACATTTTGTATAATATGTGTACATATATATATATAGATAGATGATTTTTGTTGTTGTTGTTTATTAATTGAAACCTTTTGTTGTTGTTAGTTTAGTTTAGAAAATTAGACGTTGAAAAAGGGTTGTACACATTTATGTTAATTAATTAGAATAATTTGTCACACGATATAACAACATTAATGTATTAATTTATATGTATGTATATATGTAAGATATGTTGTTTATACAGAGAAATATTTCTAACTTAAATTGGTCTCGATTATTGTTCGACATGAGACGAATATGTACGTGGAAAATTATTTCAATTGAAATGGAAAATTATTTTCTAACTATCAGTATATTAAGATAAGGTATCTTAATTATTTGTTATGACTTGTGTTTGCATGACTACCGAAATAAATGCCAAATTTCTTCAAAATAAACATTTTTTCATAAAGTTAGTTAAAGTCAAAGTGTGATGTGGAAAAATAACGCAAATATTATCAATAACTTCTACTATAATCATACAAGAATCAAATGCAAAAAATGTCGAAAGGGTATATAGCCTATCAATTTTTGAATTTGCATGAGTTACTGAATAAAAGAGGCATTATAATGACTCATAGTATAAACACACAGAGTAGTACCATCATAAGAAAAAAACAGTTTACCCATTGATGTTCCAGATGTCGGGTCGATAGAAAATCATCAACATTTAGTATAAATGTATGACATTTAGGCGATTATATATATAAAAATATTTTGATTATTTTAAAACGATACCTGTAGCGACATCTAGCACGTCAATGGACTAACATGCCATGGCAGTACTATGTGTGTTTATATTATGAATGACTGATACCTAAATCAAAACCTCTCAATACAAATATAAATACTGTTACAAAATACTCATATATTTTCATAAATAGATTTTTGCATAAAATTTCTTCAAAGGTACTATAAACCACACAATAATGATTTACATTTCCTTTAATAATCTTGTCCATAGGTAGCATTTTGTTATTTCTGAATTGTTGTTGTTATAAATATATTTTTTAACGTTTTTACAGTAAAAATACAAATACTTCTTATGTTATTGAACTTTCTAAAATCAAGATTCATGCTACTTTGATATGATGCTTTTATTTGCAAACCTAAATAAGACCTAAATATTTAAAATCGTGAACAAATTGTATTTTAAAACAACCTGGGGAATCAACTAGCACATCAACGTGAGCTATGCGAATTAAATTTTGACAGTGACTTAATCGTTAGCACCAGAAGTACAGGAGTGTGATCAGTTAGGCTTAGGTCAGTTATATCACATTTTACAGAAATCTTTTTAGACTGAAACCAAAAGAATGCAGGATCTATACATGTTGCACTACATTACTTAGAGAGGACTACATTAATTAGAGAGGAAAATGTTTGTCTAAAAGTGGTACGAATCTATCTAAAAACTATTGATTGAAGAAGAGTGATATCTGATAATACACAAGCAGCTTATCTAGACATTTCCACTTAAAAATTAGTTTTAAATCGACAGAAGCAGCAGATAATTTATTACAGTTTAAGCTTACTACTGTTATGGTTTTCTTAACAAATACGGAAACATCTCCTGCATAAATACTATATCATCGCTACAAACAAAAAGATTGTAATTTGGAATTTTGTAAAGGGGTGCCTTATTTTCATTAATCCAAATTTCAGTATTGGGTAAGTTGCTAAATTAGCTAGTAGCAAATTAAAAATAGCGCGAATACTTCGAATATTAAAATAAATAAGATAAAGGTGGGAAAACATCAAGGTCAGATGGTGACGTGATCAAAAAAGATTTATAGGGCAACCTTCAGTTTTCCTCACCAATATTTTACCTTTACGTATCCATGAGTTGGTTTCTTAAACTTGTAAGGCTTTAAAAAATACAACAATCAGTTGTTAACTGCCTCTTCCTTTTCGCATTTAGAACAAAGTCACGAACATGTTGAACGTTATTAACTTTAAACTGTATTAAAACTTGAGTATTTTCCACCTATTTGATCAAGCAGTGTGTTTTCTGGGAATTCAATTGTTAGCGAATAACTTTCTGGTTCTTTTTGCACGTTTGAACCGTCTGGGTTATCTAAGTATTTACGAGCCATTCTGGTCTTTTCTAACGCAGTTTGCAGTCGATGAGCTGTTCTTGGCTTAGACCTCTACTAGCATAGTCGGCTGGATTTTTCGGCGAAGAGACGTGCCGCCACTGTGATAGGTGCACACCATCGAGAATTTCGGCTGGCTGTACGATCGAAGGCATTCCACTTTCTAGGATGGGTTGATACCCAGTCTAGAACTATCGTAGAATCTGTCCAAGCATACATTCCGTTTATTTGATCTTGAAGTGAATTTTTAACACTGAATATCAGCTTTTTTAGCGGCACAAGTCAAGTCAATGAATAGAAACTTTTTTAACCGGTGAAACCTTCATTTTTGACAATAATTGCAGTTTTGCTTCTCCTGTTGAATTTGTAACTCGAACGTACACCACTGCTTCATCATATGTTTTTGACAGCGTCTGAAAACCCGTGAAGCGCCATTTTGGTAGAACGATTGGAGTTAATATATCTAGGCATCTCGATCTTTTTGACGCAGGGTAGATAGTTTCTGATGGCGAGCCATACGGTAATTATGGTTTATGGTAATTGGTCGTTTCATCCTATAGGTTTTGGATCCATAAGCTCTGAAGAAAATTTTTAAATGTTACGGTAATTGGAGCGACCCATTCTAAAGGAAGAGGCGATCAGTTTCAGATAGGATGATTCGTTTGGTGATTGTGAGATGGACGTTTATTTGAACACGAAACTAAAATACGTCCCTTACCGGATTCCAACATAATCCGAGTACTTTGACTGTTTGAGAATTTCAATTTCGAGCTCTGGGTCATCATTCAGGCCGCAATCGATTTGTTATAGAATGGATACTTCGTTGGATAACCATTTCCTCAAAGTAAAGCCTGATTTTGATTTTGATCCCAGCCATCAGGTCATCTACATAGATGTTTTGGGCAATATGGTTCGTTGCCTTGAGGTGTTGTTTTTTGTGAGATTCTGCGGCTTCATTAAGTGTTCTTGTATTTTGTTGGTTACGTTGGCCGTACCATATAAACGGCTCTTTCGAACTCTCGCGTCACATAATAATCTGGCACTTGCAATCCTCATCAGTTACGCGTACTTGTCAAAACATATTTTCAACGACGAATGTAAACGCAACTCTAAATTATCTAAACTGCAATATAACAACAGCTGAACAATCATTTAAAGATTGTTTCGTTGTGCTTTTAGAGGACACATCAAATACCACTCTTAATTTAGTGGTCTCGCTAGACTCTTTTGTAACTCTGTGGTGTGGCAAATGGTAATCCTTTGATTTTAGTTCTTCTCTCTGTATTGGTTTCATGTACCCTAATGATAAATACTCATTCATGAACTCCTTGTACCGTGCAGCAAATGTAGTATTTCTGCTGAACTTCTTTACCAATGCAAGCATTCTTTAGATTGCAATGACTAAGATTTCGCGTAAACCGGTTGGTGGTAACTTAAAAGGCAAACGACCAACAAACCTACCTGTAGTATCAATCCTTTTTGTTTCACTAAAATGGTTTTCACAGAAAATTTCTTCTTCCGAAAATTTGGCCGTTGTTGATTTAGTGAAAGCCCATCCAAATTATAAGGTATTGTATTGATTGACGATCAGGTAGTTGCACTGCTATTATCCAACCCAATATGGTGTTCCACTTAGTTAGGTTAATTTTGGTTGCCAGTTTGCCGTATACGAGCAACTCGAAAAACTTGTCGGACCCGATTAGTATATCTATTTCTGCACTTTTATAGAATAATGGATCGGCCAACTCGAATTGATTCAAGTAGTTAATGTCGACTGTATGCTCAACTTGTGGTTGTTTAGAAGTCAGTCTCAGTAGAATTAATGATTCAACGTGTATAAGTGGTTCGTTGCAATTTCCTGAAGTATAATTGTGATTGAAACTGATCCTTTTGTGTTTGACGTTTTCCTACCTTCAATGAAACGGGAAACGGTTAGTTTTGTATTACTCCTTTTCAACTGCAATCTTTGAACGCAGGTTTCAGTGATAAAAGGACATTGGGAACCAAATTGTCATTTTTATAATTTTTTCTTTTTTTGAACTGGTTTTTACCCAGCCAAACTAGTTGAACAAATACTATTACAATATTACATTCATTAATTGTATTAGCAACGGACAGTGACATCTATTCAGCATAATATAAACACGATTTAAATTAACATTTGTTAGGTTTTCTTACCATAATTTGATGTGATGGCCTCCAACAGGTAGTATCATTGGTTTGTTTAGTATTTGAAAGTTATTTCTGAATGAAGTAGAATTTTGTGTAATTTTTTAACGTCCTACCTTACTCCGTCACTAGCCAAATTAAGGATGCACGAAGGCAGGTTCGATTTTAAATCCATCTGCACATTGCATTGCTCCAGTCAGCCTGTACTGACATGCACGATGATTTGGCCCATGGATTCTGTACTCTAACAGGAGGTTATAGTTGTGTTCTTCGTCATCACCGATCGTAATCAGGTGATGAAAAATCCCTTTTGCAACCCTCCTCTGTTGGGATTCGAACCAGGTACCTCCCGTCTCAAACAACGCAGCTTTAACCACTGTGCCAATTGCTCGGTAAATATTTATTTCATAAATTTTGAAAATTTTCGTCACATTACCACTTAAAACAGTTCCAACAGAGCGCGCTAATGTTAAAATTAAGTGAAGAACGGCTAAATGGTTTAGTGTTGATGTACATTCATCGAGATATCAAAATTTCCATAATAGAGGTTTTAGACGAACTAGCCCAACAGCAACGACGACATGTTAATTAGGAAAACAACTTTGTTAATTAGTGTCGCGAGGAAGAGACACGGTAAGGGCTGTCGATACCTTATTTACCATAGTTTTTTTATAGTTTCAAGATCACCACAAAAATTATACGTATTACATATACATTGCGACCTTAACCATATATTGATTACCTTTTATCACGTATACATATTACTACTTCGGTCACTGTTTTCCTTAAACTTTTAAATTAGTATTATTCATATATATATAGCTATATATTCACATTGTAACTCATATATACTACATATATGAAATATCAAAATGCAAATTAGTTAATTAAACATTTTGGTGTGACCAAAAATAAATTACGTCTGTTTATTATTAATCACAGTTGTGGTATTTGTAAATAGCGTATAGAATGATTTTAATTTAAAAAAAACCAACACAAAAATGGACATTTGATGATTTTGGTTTGTGTATTACATATAAGCAAGAGAAAACTTAAACCACTTAGGCAATTTCCAAAGTTAACAAACCTATACTAATAACAGTTTCTTAATTGTTAAGTTACAATAAATCATCCATAATATAAATGTTTTATTGCTAAGGTACAACTTGTTAGTAAATTTATGAAACCGAACGATTGGCGCAGAGGTTAAAGCTGGGGAGTTGCGGTGTTTGAGTCGGGAGGTACCAGGTTCGAAACCCATTGGGGAGGGTTAAAAAATGGATTTTTCATCACTTGATAACGATCGGTGAGGTCGAGGAACACTACCATGATCTCCTGTTGGAGTGCAAAATCCATGGGCCGAACCATCGTCCATGCCAGTATAGCCAGTATAAAAGCAGTGCAATGTGTAGATAGATATTTAAAGTGAACTTTTATTCGTGTTTCTTCGATTTGGCTGGCGACGGCGTATAGTAGGATCCGCAAAATAATTATTCTCACAAAAGAACGAGCGGAAAAGAAGAAACAGTATTACATTGAGTCATTAAGAACGAGCTCCATTAAGAACCGGATTCTAACAACAAAGATGCAAAATTATTCTAACAACATAGTTGCAGGGTTGGAAATAATTAATCCAGAGTTGTAACAAATGATTAAACGGCGGACAATTCGGATGAAAAATTTTCTCTATAAAAAAATTCACGATCATTAGAGGCCAATGGCAACCAAAAGCCAATAATGACACCAACAAACTCGACACGAGAAAATAAAGATCAAATTACTAAACGGATTTTTTAACAACAACAACAACCATCTGTGTCTACTGCAGAGGTGCAGAACTTGCAGATCCGCAATACAATAAGGCCAATAGCATCGAAGTAATAATCGGGATTGACTACTATCCTAATATCCCTTAATTCTAAAAAGTCACATCATTAGAGGACAACTAGAGGGGATTCCCGATTAGAGGGAAACGCAGGCTACAGCAAAAAGGTCAAAATGATGTGAATGATCACAACTAAAACAAGTTCTTCCGCAAAAAAAAAACACTTACCCAGGGGGAAGTGATCGCAGAAAGCGTATGACACGTATAAAGCGTATATTTGGCCTTATTGGCCTTAGTGAGCACCTTCTATCCCATTGGCAACGTTAAAAAGCGATACAAATTGAGATCTTCAAACATTTAACTGGCATATAACTTGAGGAATTCCGTAAAATGGAGCTAGTAACTTGAATACGTATTGGGAGGAAACAACTCAAGCACACCGCTTAATAGGTTTACAAGCTCACCTATTAAAATCCATTCAGTAATAGACATGGAGAGATTTAACTGTCAACTGGTACTTCATCAACTACGATCTCAAATGAGTAGAATAGATGAAGGTAATCAGTTACTGATATCATCTAACAGAGAAGTAATAAGAACGAAGCGGGGATTGGGGATACAGCAGGACCGGTGTTATGTGACATGGTTGGAATATTAACACAGAGAGAAACAAATCAATATGAAGAACATTTTCAAACTATAGAAGCCATTAATAGCCATACTATACAAGCCACAGTACCTTCAATTAAGAGGTATGTGATAATCGACATTTCAATTCCCTTATCATACATCTGGGCCTACAATATTTATTCAGTAGTAGCTGTTCCTAATATACTACTAAGTGAAAGACGTGCACATATTATGCCCAACTGAATTTATCGTCGTTGATCTTCAAAATGAACATTTTACGCAATTGACAGCTAGATATATCTCAATGCTATATTTTCGATGATGAAAAACACACAACAGTCAGGGAAGCAACCTACTGTGAAATCGCAATATTACAACACAAGTCTACAAGACATATGCGAAATAAAATACCAAAACGTTACATCAAATCATTGGATAAAGCTGTACGCACCAAATCAATGGATATTCGTGATAACAAAAGAGACATCTGGGACTATTACATGTGGATCAGCCACTAACCATCCGCAATTACTCGGACCGGGAATAATTAAGTTAGATTCGGGATGTATCTTAAGAGACAATCACGTAAGTATACTTCGGAATTACATCATACTTAAAAACGCTGCAGTTAAAAATCTAGCAATGGAAATATCTAAACAAAATTAGGAAGAAAATGAGCTGTTAACCACTCCAGATACATGGGACTTAGAAGAACAAATCTCCAGGATGAAAGAGGCAGAAAGAGACATAAGCAACAAGCACTTTCATCATGTTCAACATTATACAACAATCTTATATGGATAGCAGTAGCGGTGGAAATAAGTGTCACAATTCGTCACATTTGCAAAGGAAACAACAAAAGTAAGAATCCGTCCTACCAGTTGCTTCTATGACACCTTCTCCAATCACAAACGCATCTGATAACCAAACAACATCAACAAACTTTACTACCCGCGGCGCAAGATGTTCAATATTAACAGGGTCATCAAGTACAAAATTATGCAGTTTTGTAAAAATATGGATAGTGTGTAAGCGTAACTTACACATATAATTATCAACTGCTTTGCACCTTGAACCTAAGAAGAAAACTAACACCAGGATTGCTGAGGTCATCTCGACTCTAAAGCAACGCATAGCCTTGGGACACGTGGTCTCCACTTTTTGGCCATCTAGTTTCTTTGAGAGCAACGAGTTCCAAGCAATACTTTATCTTGGCTGATATAGTATCATCAAACGCGCCTGGTTTTCTTAGTGACTAAACGTTCCACGTACTGATCCTAAACTGCGTGTCCCTTAACATAAGCGAGGTCGGTATTGAATTTGGCAGTATCCATATATTCTTTTGTTGATTTTGTTAATTATTGGGCTGAAAGAATATTATTTTTTCCACAACCAAACATTTGCTATAGCGTTCATTAAAAATTCTACTTCCGATTTTCGATCTTCCGATTTAGATACAATTAGCATATCATTGATGTAAACGAAGTAAAAATTAATCTATGAGCCATCAATCCATTAAAAAGACTGCGCATCGTTTCGCAGACCAAAAGCGATTTTGGTAATTTCGCATAATCCGAATGAAGTTCGAATAGCAGTTTTCGGGACACCACACTCCTCAATATATGATGAGCCCTTGATAATATTTGCATCCGTTTTTTAACGCAAAATTTTTTTAATTCCGGTTGTATGAAAGAAATGTATAAGTATCTGATTCCTGATGTCTACTAGTAGACTAACATGTTTTAAAAAATCTGCCCTGATTATTAATGTATGGTTATATTTGTTAAAATAATAAATATATTATATGTACTCTCGGAAACAGTGGCTCCAAAATCAATTAAAAAGTTTTGTTTGGACTGGTAATCGTAAATTGATAGACGGATTGTATCTAATTCTCCGAGCATATATTTTCCTTGATCTTCATCGCTTTTTCCCATTTTGTCCTCAACTCCCGCAACTCAAAATGGTTCATGAATGGAATTTTTCAGAAGACTGTTACCCGCGTGTAATAAATGCGTGTAATAAACCATTGGTTACCCTTTGTGACTTCCAAGACTTCTGAAACTCGGTTCGCAATATACGTAGTCCATCTGCTTACGTATTCCATCTGATTCTGTCATACTGGATCCAATCGTTGCTTTGCAGTTGATAACCGCTCCATAAGCTAATTCGGATGTGTCTGAGAACCCACGTAGTTCCATTTCATTACTTCCCTCTATGTCATAAACCACCTTGGAATTTGGATTTGTTTGATTAGTGCTAAGTTCTTCATCTCGACCCAGCTAGCAATTTTGTCTTGGGGATGGGATTGAAGTCTAATAACCATAATCTCTGAAAAAAATTTAAATTTGTATTATTCGGGCAAACTATCCTAGATGATCGAATAATCTTGATCCCTCTGACATAATACGCCGTTTTGTGTAAATAAGAGTCTTCCAGTGCTAGCTTGGAGAAAAACACGTCCTTCTGCGGATGCCAAACTACGCCAAGTATTTTAACATGAGATTCAGAATCTAAATCTAAGCTTTCCAGTTCCCGATCCTCCTTCTGTACCAAAGCCGCAGTGAAACACCGAAATAAGTTAAGTTGGTCCTCTGATTTTTCATTTTTCATTCTGTCACAATAACGTCTACGTAGAAATCATTCAGAATTATTTTACCGGTATTATTATCTGTTTTATGACCCGTGTCGCTAAAAATGGTGCGCTAGCTGTGCCGTACGTTCAGGTTAATAATTTATAATCTTGGATTTCTTGTTGGGGGGACTCTCTCCACATACTATCTTTTGGAAATCAGTATTTTTCTTACTCACCAAAATTTACATCTTTTCCAAATCCACAGTAAAGACAATTTTATGCAGACGGAATCTTTGTATGATTGACACTAAATTGTCTTGAATCGTAACGGCTTCCATTAAACAATTGTTCAAGCTTTTTACTGAGCTTGTTTTAACAGGCTATCGAATACCACTAGCAAAATGTATGAGTTTTTTTTAAAACACCATGGTGTGGCTGGTAAAAATGGCGTTTATTATTGTTGTACATGTTTTTGGGAACCTCACTGGATTTGAATTATGCATCTCGTGCAAAGCAGAGTTACTTCGCCAGCAGTTATTGGATAGCTATCTGCCGCGAAAAAACAATTACATCATTTGTGATTTTGCGGTACTTTCCCAGAACTTCTGCAGTTCTAATTCATTTAAACAGTCAAGTTCGAAGATGTCAATTTCGACCATAAGAAGTTGTGACGTCACCTTCGAAAGCGCAAGGACCTTTACATTTAACTGGATACTATATAGTCTCTAACGCACTAATTATAAGATCTGTTATGCCGTTGGCTGTACCAATACTAAATCCACTAAATGGAGATCTGGTCTTTAGCTTTGGTAACTCCAGACATCATAGGCACTATTCTGAAATGGTTCTTAACAATTTCTTTACCAAGGCTGCGTGGCAGGCTGCATTGCGGTTATGCAGTTATTAGTATTTGCTATTTGCTAAATTTTATTTGAAATTTGACAATGCTTTTCTTCGTTTGATCATACTGCTTAAAATGGTTGTAGTTTGGTTTGTAAATTTTGTAACCAAATAGACCATGCAATGGTGACAGTCACCTTAATGGACCAAAAGATCCGTTTAGCGGTGTTTTGAAACAGAAATATTTGCATTTTAACTAAGTCATAGACTCTATCGAATATACAAGTTACTAAAGAAACTTGGAGCTTCAAACAAAGGATAAAACTGTATACATAGCCACCAATGTAGGCATTAATATGCGCACAAAGGAGTCCTTGGTTTTACCAAAACTTACAGAACTATATCAATTATCAGCACAAATGTAGTTCTTGTTTTAGCCGATGTAATACTATAATTGATGAATAGATATATTTTTGCAAGAGAGACTTGCTAGATTCTCACAATGGAAAAAGCAAATGTAAGCTATGAAACGTGATATTGCAAACACAACAAATAAACGCAATACTTATTGGTTCAATCAAGAGGCAGATGTGGAAAGCATTTTTTGCAATGTAGCAAGATACATGGAAGAATTTAATGGAGGAATGGACAACTTACAGTTTGTTTTCCAAACACCGAAGAAAGGTTATAAAAATGGCAAACGCTTAAATTACCGTTTAGTCAAATGTTAATATTCAGGCTTATACCTGAAAATCTCCATATTAATGAAAAACACGGCTGTGAGTATGATCAAAGAAACGAAACCAACGAGCTGAAAGAGGGAGAATATATAGTCGAAACCTTCTCTGTGAAATTGTCGGTGAAATTTTAGGTTCCTATTTTTCAATCATATAGTAAAGATTGTAGTAAATAGTTAAGGAAAAAAGATGGAGTGTAAAATTAGTCGAAGCTTACAGTAGACTAAAACTAATTTCACAAATGGGCACTATATATCGGTATATTAAAGCACATAATGTTCGAAAACATCTCCGATTTCCAAAAGCGAAACAGCTATAAATTGCTTTTTTTTTTTTGTTAAAGGTCAAATAGAGGTCAACTTGTGGTTTTAAATTATTAACTTATGTACCATTATATTTTAGTGATGGTATGTTGAATGAGAACTTCCATTCTTCACAGTATTAGAATAAGAATCACTGCTTCTACACACACTATTATTAGTTCTCGAAAATTGAATAATCACTTAATTTTAGCATAACATACCCAATTTAGACTTTAATTTCTTTTAGATTATCTATTTTTACGAGATATAAATTATATTATTGACGTTACCTAAATATTCTGTCATTATCAAAGAGCACGTCATATTTAATTTTTTGTTCCAAACACATAATCTTACATATATGGAAACCAAGACCAAACGACACAAAAAGTTGGCAAACTATAATTTAAATATTGGTATCACGTCCGTAGCTTGTTAAAGATTATAAAACTATATAAATAAACAGCTGACCATATTTTATATATGTATAAAAATTAGAGTTGATTATTCGATATAGTATAGGTATATTATATAGCGATATTTACTTAAATAGTTATTGAAGATTTTTATATTGACATTTACATTTAAACTGATTTTCGTATATCTATATGGTTGATAATGATATTGATTTTAAATTATATACTTGAATTTTATATATTGACAAAAAAAGGTTTTCATGTACGATTGTAGCCTATAGACTATATAGCTTTAAAATATTTCATCAAAATGCCAGCAAAATGTTTAAACGTAATGGTAAAAAAACGTTTCGGTTAGGGCGATAAGCGATAATACAAAATTATTAGGGTAGGTTCATTACATGATGATAAGCGATTGACACTTTTATGTTAATAGAATTTTGTTTTTTTTGGCATCTTTATAATAATAATAGAATGGCTTTTACAGTCCACTACTGGCCCGTACGTAATACCCCGTACGGAGTCAAAATTCTGGCTTCAAAGGATTCGATTACGAGCTCGTTCTTCGTATTGTTATAGAGGCCAGACAATCCAAAGAAGACAAGTCGTTCTTTATCCCGAAAAGCCATCGCCGCCAACAGCGACCTCTGCGCTTTAAAACAATTTATTATTTAATTTTCATTACATTTAATTATTAGATGCACATATTTTTAGAGCTTTTTTAAGTCCGGTCTGGAACCGGCAAGCATTTATTTTTACTAAAAAAAGGAAAGGTTTCACGCACTAAATAATTTTTTATAAAAAAAAAGTTTTCACACATAAGTCACAATGTTCAGAGACAGTGCTGCTGTATGTAAAAAACCTACAACTACTTAAACATTATTTAACAATATTTATATTTCGGATTTTCAATAAGCAATTATAATTATTCCAGAATTTAGTTTTTTATTTATAAAATGACATTTAACATCTATATGCTTACTTCCTTTGCTTATAATCCTGTTCTCAATCATCTTGATAGCACTTTGATTATCAATTAAAAGAATTACATTTATCTGTTGGTTACATTTACTCTGCTTTGGTGCTTAATAGAGCCACGCTGTCTTGCTTCCTTGCACACCAACTGACGAGCAATATGTTTCCTTTACATATGTAACATTTCTTCTCTGAAGATTTGAAAGCGACGACTTGATTTGTTTCATCTGTTTTTGTGTCACGAGATTCTTCTGCTATAACCTTGCTGTTAATAACCTTGCTGTTAAATTTGTAATTGTTCTGTCATTAATTTGCATAGATTCCCAAGCTATCACAATATGCTTATATTTTTCCGGCAACGTTGTAAGTATTTTAGTCATAAACATTGTGTTATAAATTAAGGTATTGAGTGCATTCAGGCGAAAAACAATATTTTCAAGATGGCTTACGTACATAGTGACATCGCCATTTTTATCAAATGAGTAGTCGTAAAATTATTGCAGCGAATTTCACTTTTGTTGTTCATTGTCTAATTGATATATGGAACAAATTTTCACAAACCTTTGATAAGATGTACCACAACTAATTATATGCATAAGCGGTTGTTTACTTATTGTTGAAATTATTATTTTTGGCACTTTTGCATCCGACTTTCTCCATTTCTCCAAATTATACCTTCTGCCGTTGGCTTAGTCGTGGTTTTTGAATTAACCTTTTTTATGACCAATACCAGCGACAGTGCTGCTTTATACTTTAAAAACCTTAAACTACTTAAACTTATTAGTTGATAATTACATATTTTATTAATATTTTAACAATATTTCACCACGCAAAACGTGACCGTGCCAGCGTACTCGATGTCCTTTTATTTCATGAATTAGATCAGGAATGGTCATTAAATACTAGATCTTATAGTTGAATCGCGTTTTGGCCATTTATAATGCGCATGATTCTTCTCTCAAATGTCATTAATCATCTTTCATACTCATCTGTCAGAGTCCAACTCGCACACCCATACATGGCAACGGGTCTGATTAAAACCTTGTCAACTTCAGCCTGTCGGCATTGGCAAGGTATTTTGACTTTAGAAGTGAACTTAAGGCATACAAAGCACGGTTACCAGCGACGAGACGCGCTGTAATATCCTTTCCCATACAATTATCATGAGTGACAAAGGTCTCGAGGTATCAGAAACTTGTCACTCCTTTAAATGTGTGATCAAAACTACTAAAATCCATTACATCTTGGTCTCTAAAACCATTGATCATATATTTCGTTTTGGGCTCATTGATTGATTTCGTTTTATATTTCGTTTTGGTCTCAACGGAAGCTGAAAATCGTACAATTAGACCCAGCAAATCTCTGACATCGTTGCTATTCAGCCAAATTACACAGATATCCTTTGCACATGCCAGAACCTGGTTAGACTAACGGTATTGTTGTAAAATGAGTCTTTATCTTGGCTTGCTGTGTTGGCTTACATCAATGGGCCCATGAACGCACAAAGGATTGACAGATTGGGTAGCTTACTCATACGATTGTCAACTGATTTAAATTCCAAAACAGCTTTTGTCACCTGGGGCCCTAAAAGAAAACCATCACTAAGAAGGCCGAGATCCTCTCCACTGTAAAGCAATGAATATCCTTGGGGCAACTTTTCTAGAGAGTAACGAGTTACAAACGATACTCGTTCATGGCTGAATAATGCCAACAAATGCGACTGATTGTCGTAGCAACAGCAATTCCCACGTACCGATCCTAAAGTGTGTGTCCGTTAACATAAGCGGGTCGGTTTAAATTTTTGCGGTATACATATTTCCTTTTGTTGATTATTTTAACAGTGAAATTTTTTATGGAAGCGGGTAGTCAACCCAGTGACCCAACCTTTGTTTAGTTGCCCCCTACGATAAGCTAAGGATGCTTTGGTGGAATTCTAAGGATAACATGCTCGTTTAAAAGTCTTTTACGAGTAATGGTGGAGATCCAAAAACAATTGCAAAAGAAAGATTCCCGTTTCGAACAGTTAGTCAATAATTGTGTCAACATATTTTTTAATTCTCCTCCTCATAACCCACCATAATGGTCGAAAAATTAGAAGTGACCAATATTCTTCAGCATCTTAACAAAAGAAAAGCTCCTTAACAAAAGGGCGCTGATAACATATTCTAAAGATAAGATATACTTTCCACAATTTTAACTTTTAAATTTTAAGATTATCCTAAGCAATTCATTGAATATTTATGCAATTGGTCGTACTATTATTATAATATAGCCTTTAGTCAGCCCATAACAATCCGGCTTCTCAATTTTTAAAATATTTTTATCTTTAATTCAATAGCGTAAATCAATTCAACATACCATCACCATACGATTTTTTATCCATAATTTCAGAATGTCCACTAATTGATTACAACACAAAATAGAAGAACAAAACTAACACAATTATTATTACGGACCAATTAATTATATTATCAGTTAAAATAGTTTTTAGTACACGAAGTTTTGAGAACACAGAATTATTCGTCATTTGTCAAATGACAAGCACTACCTACTAGATAGAATGTATTTGTTATTTTATTATTACTCAAATTATTTTCATATTATGCCAACACCGTACAGTACTACTCTTCAGTTTCCTCTGCAACAAACAGTATAAATACGCAAAGTACTACCATCATAAGAAAAAAGCAATTTACCCATTGGAGTTCCAGATGTCGATAGAATATTGTCAAAATTTTGGAAAAATATATGACATTTAGGAGATCATAAATATGATCTCCTAAATGTCATATATTTGATGTCATATAGTTGATTATTTTAAAACGACATCAGTAGCGACATCTAACACGTCAATGGCCAAACAGAACATGGTAGTACTATGTGTATTTATACTGTGTGCCTTAATCGACTTTTCAAACTAAACTTTTCAAATTGTTGGAGCTTCCGCTATTGCCTCATAGGTATTAGCTGAAAAGTTTTTCCGAGGTAACTTTTCGGTGACTCTTCACAAAAAGTATAAAATAACTATAATAATTTTAAACTGTAATACTTTTTGGTTTAGTTTAGTTTCAAGTTGAGGCACAGTTAGCGACTTTTATCTACTTTTGTGTAGTTCCATCTATCTAGAAATAGCATGAACTAACTCGTTATAATTTAGTTTAGTTAGTTCAGTCGATTAAAGCACACAATATTGTACTATGCATTTGACCACCAGATAAAATATAGTGATGCTTTTTTTATTTATTTATTTTACAGGAATAAAATGTCAATAAAAATAAGGATAACCTGATATAAAGTAACACTTTCAAGTTTGGACGAAAGGTATGTGTTTTTGTATTTATAGTTCTTTCATTTGAAAGGGCAAAATAATATGATTGCCTAAAGTCAGTTTATAGGTTATGGTTTCTTAAATTCGTTATCTAAGATACAGGTTCTTAGCAATACTTGTTTCTTTTTTTTAAATTTTTGTGGTAGCTGGAGCAAAATTTTTAAATAAATTTACGTTCGAACTAAAACCTAACTCCAATACCAATGCCAAACCACCCGTGAAACACTACTTCACGTTGCGTCCAAGACTGAGACATATCTGGTTAAGCCGACCTTTTTTCTTTTGCGGTTTCTAATATGTAGCATCAGTGTACAAATTCTTCTACATACTAACCGTGGCCCACATTTGTTTTGATTAAAATATGATGTGCATTACATTTTCATGAGCATCCTCCACTCTTAAACAATTACGGTCGAATTCAACTACGGTCTGCCAAAAATTGTGATAGGTGAAAATTGAGTTCCTAATATCTTCTGTTTATCTAAACAGTAAGCTAAGGAATGAAATGCTGAATCCATCTGCCTTTATTTGATACGTTCTATCTGCTTTGCTGCTTCTAGAACAAGCTTTTTTACTATCTCCCTCGCAGCGCTTCAACGTTTTGTATACAAGTGGATGCATTTTTTTCCTAAAATCATGAACATCTATTACTTTTTATATTACCGTTAGATAAGGTCGACCTCGTGGTTCTTGATCATCTTTTTGCCCAGCTTAAAAAAAACTTGTCCATCAAAAAACTAGTTTATTTCGTGGTTGGTAATTTGATAGATAGGTGAAGAATCTGAAGTTCTATTCAGTAGAATAAATCAAAATCAAGATATGAACGAGTCACATGTTTGGAGACAATTTTGGCCGATCCAGAACTATGATAAAAATCTGAAAATGTTCAGGCATCATGTTTGTTGTGTGCTTAATATTGTGTTTACAAAATAAGAGCTGTTAATTCATTTTTATTCAAATAATTGAGCTTAGTTTTAAATAATTCAACGAATTAATAAAATTCGATTTCGCCTAAATGTCTGTATGTTCTCTATTATAATTATAATACACACAAATACATTCAAATTTTTTTTCATTTAGGAATGATTTAAAAAATTCTTCACACTCGTGTTTAACATACTGGAAAACTGTAGATCATCATGAAAAACTATGATTTTAAAGGCAAAGTGTCGATATGGCAACTTGCGCAGTCATTATAAAATAGAAAATATAGAAAATACTTATTACTTTTCAATTTTACCAAAGAGAATGATTATTTATGATTCTACCAAAAATAAATCAAGTACTAAGTTTTCTCTAGCAATTCCTTAAAGGAAACCTGTACGATCCTAAAACTTTAACTAACAATTTTATTCTGACATGGCTCCTTCTAGATAGTCTTCCAAGAAAGTAATTCCGCATTTTAAAATGCCCAGATTTGTAACTTTTTCTTAAGTTTTACTATAAATTGTAAACGTGCTACTGTCAAAAAAATGTTTTATTTTTTACTTTTGTGTTGTCCTTTTAACGTCGATATCAATTCAAAAATTATCAATCAGTAAAATCTATAAAATCGTTAAATTAACTATGCAAACTAATTTCAAACCAGGTTCAATCAACTTCTTTAAATAAATGTTTTTTAATCAGTTCGATTTTATTTTAATGTCCACGAATGGATATTTAAAAAAAATGTGCAGTTTTAAAGGGTATTTGAACCTTAGTATGACCACCATTTTCAATTTAAATCCTTTACTATTTACTATCAAATCAATTTAAAATAAATTATCAGTATACACAATTTTTTTAAATCCCGATGGTCATTTTGGTAAATTTATATTTATATTTAAATGATCATAGCAGGGAAAGTTATTTTTTTGTGTGAGGTATTCTTTCTGTAGTTAAAATGAGTCAAATTATATATATATAATTTCGAGCGCCAATGAAGTTTGTTCCGTTGTCGCTGTAGATTTATTTACAAATCCCACGACACCAAATAAATCGTGTTAATGCAGCTATGAGTAAGCATCTCACGGTAGATCGGATACAAGTTCGATGTGTACAGCTTTTGTGGGAAGGCAGACGAATTAACAAATGCAGCTCTTGCCGAGTCTCTGCCCTTTGCGTCTCTGCCTTTTAAATCATATTAAATATTTAAGTAATGCTCGTTGTGGACTAAACCATAACCCCCAATTTTCTTTACCATTTGGCCTTCTGGAACTACCGATAAGTATTACTTCACAAAGCTGGCACAGCTCAAGCTGCCATCATTTTTAATTATAAGCGTTCGTGCCTAATCCTCTCTAAGTGTCCGTCCATACCACGATCCCTTGGATTCCAGCATACCGTCAATATTATTTTCTGATACTAGGTTAACTCCCATGGACCTAAATAGGTCAGATCTTTCATTGCCAAAGCGCAGACACTCAAAAAACACGTGCTCTACATTCTCGTTTTTCTACTATTTTCTTGAAAGGGTAACTTCGTACAGATCCAGACAGAAGCGTGATTTGATAAATCTGCTGCTTAAGACTTACTATCCAATTTCCTGTATTTTTTTTGCATACAATAACAACATTTGCGTCGAAATCACGTACTGTTTGCTGCAGCAAGTCTTGCACAGCTTTGCAGTGATTAAGATATGGGGATCAATCTCATCTTCCCCTTGCAGCATATTCATGTATTTCTGACACTTCAAATTACTGTAATCTACCACCGGAATATTTGTTCCCTCCAATGGCTTTGTCACTATAAATCTTGCATTTCGGTTAATTTTTGTAGCTTTTTGCAATATGACCCTCTTCTCCACACTTCCTACACAGCTTACACCTCTCCTTAAAAAACTCCTGAAGTGCTTCGTCCTGTATAGTCACTACATCAATATCTCTTATAAAAGGACTTCCTGTGTCAAGGCTTTAACATCAGCTTTCTGACCGATACTTTTCACTAATTGAGATTAGAAAATGGCTATTCGTTGTTGGTTCTAATTACTTTCCAACTATAGTGAAAGGTCTTCCTTCGTAGTTTGTCAAATATTAATAACTATATTCCAGACCAGTAAGTTTTGAGTCCACCTTCACTTTCATTAGCAGTTCAGCATACGAGTCGAGTTGGTCATTTTTGATTTCTTTTTCGCTTTTTTTGTGCAACTTTTTGCAATTCTGGTTTATCCTCTACCGCTTCTTTCTCCAGTTTTCTTTCCGGTTCTAAGTCTGGACAAATATCTCCAGATTTGTCAAAGTACGTGATTTGTTTTAATCCGTTTCTTTTTTGTTCAACAGAAGACCAGTCTGAGGAAGTGAATCTATCTTCCTTTTAGTAGTGTATACATTAGGAGCATCCAGGGTTTCAACAAGGGGTCTCAACTCACTGAATTGTACAATCTTTGCTAATATCTTCATGATACTTCTTCAGAACCACTTCAGGTTTTCCTAATTTCTCTCTGACTTCTTCAAACTCCTTTTCCACTACATTAAGGAAAATTTAATCAACCAAACCATCCTCTTTATTTCGCCATGCACATTGTCTTTATCCTTCATATATTTAAACAGGTTGTTTATCTGCTTTTTAACTGGAGATAATTTCAAAACACTCAGACGTTTGAACTCAATTCTTTTGCCTTCTTTTACTTGGTCCTCATTTAGATCAGGAAATGAGATTGTCCCAGATATATGTGTTTCTGTAGGCGATCTCATCAGTCTCCGTAATTTTATCGTTGTAATTCTTTAATCTTGTTTTTTTATTGAGGTGCTCTAGTATTTGAAACCTATTTCCAGATTTCGTTTTAACCGCCTCTCACATGAGGAGCAGTGACTGTTTGAAGCTGCATCTCTTGATAAGCATATGCTTTCGGGCAGTAATGCTCCACTAATGGTATTTTAATTCCTACTTACCCACCGAAAATCCGGTTAGTGGTTTCCTCTATCCTCCATCCGATGACGCGCCTGATAAAAGCTTGTCGCATGCGTACACGATTAGCTTACACATACGATTATTGATTGCTTTAAACGCGCCAGGTTTATATATGTTAACATTTTTATAACAAGTTTTTTTTATAAGTAAGCGGGTTGTCAGCCCAACGATCCAAATTATATTTAGTCGCCTCCTACGACTAGCCAAAGGTGATGTGGTTGAATTATTAGATATGCAAGAGCGTGGCCAAGTCACTCAAACTTCAATGGAAATCTACAATTTGTAATGCCTTCCCGGTTTTAATGATTAATACCTCGAAAATGTCAAATTTAGTAGCTTATTGGGATTACTTAATATTTTATGCATTGAATAGAAAACATGAGTTTCAAATCACTCAAGTTTTACTGGAAACTAAAAAAAATTAAGGCCTCTCAGATTTAAATAAATGCTGCATAAAATAATCGATGTTATACAGCCGTAAATCTTTGTTCTAAAGCTCGTCACGATTACTGTTATATTTAAATGTATCCTTTAAACTAAATTGCCACTGTTAATAATACGAAATTTTATTGTATTTTCCTTAAAAGCACATTACTTTGGAAATATTATCAAGAAATTTGAATATTATTTGATAGATTTTGAATCCATTTCAACAAATCAAACATTGAGATTACCATCGCATAACACCAATTTTATTGGCACTATATAGAAACACTTACAGTTTATCTAACTACCATGCCCAACAAACATCGTTTCTCCTTTATTTAAACGACCACACCAAGTAAAACACCGCAACCACATTTTATCAAATTCGGCCTCTAAATTAAGATCGACCATAGAGATATTACCAAAACAAATAATAAACGATAAGGAAAATACCACAAGAACAAAACAACAAAAATAAAATTAAGAAATTTTCTTATCACACAACAACACCAATAATATACAAGTAGAAGATATACCAACGAAAAAACCCTGTAAGCACATCAAATCACATGCCATCGAAAAAAAAATGTTTATAATTTAATTAATCACTAACCTTAATTTAGTTTTATTAAACTATTTAGTTTTATTATATATGTGTTTATATATATTTAAAGAAAAATAGTAATTTGTAATCCAATTAAATATTTTCGTAAATTATCCAATTAAAATAGTTTTCGTCTGATCTTTTTTTTTTTTTGTTTTTGTTATTTCTTTGCTAATTAATTTAAAATAACTTAAATGTTAAACTTAATTTTTCACAACACAAAAAAAACAAAACACAACTTTTTTTATATATTCGCACTATTTTTAAAAAAAAAATTAAAAACTTAATTAAAATAAAACAAAAACTTATTGAATAATTTAAAACTTTTTTTTTTTGTTTTGTTCACCGTAAAACCTGTAGTAAAAATTAATACATGGAATAAAAAAAAAACTGTTAAATTGACCGCTCACATAGAACTACTAAAGTAAAAACTAAACAAAACAAAACAACATCGCCACACACGAAAAAGAAAAAACAAAAAACTATAAAGTTAAACTTAATAAAAAAAAAAAAAACAAATAAGTGTCGCACGAGGTTTTATTATATTTTTCTTTTTGGTGTTATTTAATAATAAAAAAACAACTCGAAATAAAAAAGGAAAGCCTACTTTGATATTTTCTTTTTTTTTTTTTTAACTTTTTTTAATACTTTCTATGCTTTTGTACCGCACAGTAGTTTTTCTACATACAACACTTTTGTGTTTATTTTTCGTTGTTATACAAAAAAAAAACTTTGTTGTTGGTGGTGTATGAATTTTCCTCTCGTTTTGTTTGTTTTTGGTGTGTATATATATGTGTGTATGTACAACGCCATACATTTTATTTTTACTTTTTGATCTTAAGAAAATTGTCAGTATGAAAATTGATTATTTCTGTGTTGTGATTTGACGATGAACAAATTTGATTAAATGAGGTTTAGTTTAATTAGATTGTGTGGATCTTTTTTTGGGCCCCGATTTTGCTGTGTATTCGTTTTGTCCGTTTTTCTGGGTTGAGCTAAAAGAGATACAGTAATTTCACTAAATTTATATAAATAATCGCCTTTGGTTTGTATGTATGTATGTGTGTGTTTAAGCTAAAACGTAGTATTCGACCTTTCTAAATTTGGCGATATTAAATGATTGATTTTAATATTTGATTATGGTCTTACAATAAACTAAAGATGTAACCATAATTTTGGGAATATTTCAAGAAAGGTACTAAACTTGGATATTGATGTTGAGAGATTGGACTTTATATACTAGGAGTTTATATTTATGGATTGATTGATGAAAGTATCCCAGAATTTCCGGAATGCCGGACACTACCGTACAGCCGCGTTCTATAACAAAACCGAAGGATTGGATAGGACTATTAGTTATGACAGAATCGACCCGATTACTGATACCTACGCGGTTGATAGTTTTTTTTTATACGGGAAGAAAAAAATGTATGAATAAGTCCGGTTTCCCAGTAGACAATAATCAAACTATTATACGCACAAGACAATATATAATAATATAATAATATAATAATATAATAATATAATAATATAATAATATAATAATATAATAATATAATAATATAATAATATAATAATATAATAATATAATAATATAATAATATAATAATATAATAATATAATAATATAATAATATAATAATATAATAATATAATAATATAATAATATAATAATATAATAATATAATAATATAATAATATAATAATATAATAATATAATAATATAATAATATAATAATATAATAATATAATAATATAATAATATAATAATATAATAATATAATAATATAATAATATAATAATATAATAATATAATAATATAATAATATAATAATATAATAATATAATAATATAATAATATAATAATATAATAATATAATAATATAATAATATAATAATATAATAATATAATAATATAATAATATAATAATATAATAATATAATAATATAATAATATAATAATATAATAATATAATAATATAATAATATAATAATATAATAATATAATAATATAATAATATAATAATATAATAATATAATAATATAATAATATAATAATATAATAATATAATAATATAATAATATAATAATATAATAATATAATAATATAATAATATAATAATATAATAATATAATAATATAATAATATAATAATATAATAATATAATAATATAATAATATAATAATATAATAATATAATAATATAATAATATAATAATATAATAATATAATAATATAATAATATAATAATATAATAATATAATAATATAATAATATAATAATATAATAATATAATAATATAATAATATAATAATATAATAATATAATAATATAATAATATAATAATATAATAATATAATAATATAATAATATAATAATATAATAATATAATAATATAATAATATAATAATATAATAATATAATAATATAATAATATAATAATATAATAATATAATAATATAATAATATAATAATATAATAATATAATAATATAATAATATAATAATATAATAATATAATAATATAATAATATAATAATATAATAATATAATAATATAATAATATAATAATATAATAATATAATAATATAATAATATAATAATATAATAATATAATAATATAATAATATAATAATATAATAATATAATAATATAATAATATAATAATATAATAATATAATAATATAATAATATAATAATATAATAATATAATAATATAATAATATAATAATATAATAATATAATAATATAATAATATAATAATATAATAATATAATAATATAATAATATAATAATATAATAATATAATAATATAATAATATAATAATATAATAATATAATAATATAATAATATAATAATATAATAATATAATAATATAATAATATAATAATATAATAATATAATAATATAATAATATAATAATATAATAATATAATAATATAATAATATAATAATATAATAATATAATAATATAATAATATAATAATATAATAATATAATAATATAATAATATAATAATATAATAATATAATAATATAATAATATAATAATATAATAATATAATAATATAATAATATAATAATATAATAATATAATAATATAATAATATAATAATATAATAATATAATAATATAATAATATAATAATATAATAATATAATAATATAATAATATAATAATATAATAATATAATAATATAATAATATAATAATATAATAATATAATAATATAATAATATAATAATATAATAATATAATAATATAATAATATAATAATATAATAATATAATAATATAATAATATAATAATATAATAATATAATAATATAATAATATAATAATATAATAATATAATAATATAATAATATAATAATATAATAATATAATAATATAATAATATAATAATATAATAATATAATAATATAATAATATAATAATATAATAATATAATAATATAATAATATAATAATATAATAATATAATAATATAATAATATAATAATATAATAATATAATAATATAATAATATAATAATATAATAATATAATAATATAATAATATAATAATATAATAATATAATAATATAATAATATAATAATATAATAATATAATAATATAATAATATAATAATATAATAATATAATAATATAATAATATAATAATATAATAATATAATAATATAATAATATAATAATATAATAATATAATAATATAATAATATAATAATATAATAATATAATAATATAATAATATAATAATATAATAATATAATAATATAATAATATAATAATATAATAATATAATAATATAATAATATAATAATATAATAATATAATAATATAATAATATAATAATATAATAATATAATAATATAATAATATAATAATATAATAATATAATAATATAATAATATAATAATATAATAATATAATAATATAATAATATAATAATATAATAATATAATAATATAATAATATAATAATATAATAATATAATAATATAATAATATAATAATATAATAATATAATAATATAATAATATAATAATATAATAATATAATAATATAATAATATAATAATATAATAATATAATAATATAATAATATAATAATATAATAATATAATAATATAATAATATAATAATATAATAATATAATAATATAATAATATAATAATATAATAATATAATAATATAATAATATAATAATATAATAATATAATAATATAATAATATAATAATATAATAATATAATAATATAATAATATAATAATATAATAATATAATAATATAATAATATAATAATATAATAATATAATAATATAATAATATAATAATATAATAATATAATAATATAATAATATAATAATATAATAATATAATAATATAATAATATAATAATATAATAATATAATAATATAATAATATAATAATATAATAATATAATAATATAATAATATAATAATATAATAATATAATAATATAATAATATAATAATATAATAATATAATAATATAATAATATAATAATATAATAATATAATAATATAATAATATAATAATATAATAATATAATAATATAATAATATAATAATATAATAATATAATAATATAATAATATAATAATATAATAATATAATAATATAATAATATAATAATATAATAATATAATAATATAATAATATAATAATATAATAATATAATAATATAATAATATAATAATATAATAATATAATAATATAATAATATAATAATATAATAATATAATAATATATTAATATATTAATATAATAATCTAACAATATAATAATATAATAATATTATTATTACAGCACATCTTCAATTATATTTGAGATTCTTTGGATTGGTTCTATAGTCGAATGGTTTCTCTGAAAGACAGAAAGTTAAAAAATCTTTTCCTTCTGATTAATTTTTTGAAAAATTGGAAGCACAGAATACAAGTGATATGATTTTTTCTTAACTCTGCATTAATTATTTAAAATAACTTTCGTAATCCTTGTTCGGGTAGTAATTTAACTATTATTTTATTCTGCAATGAGCTCATATCAAGGAAATTTTTCTAGCTTAAGCTGTTATTGATTTTAAATTTTAAGTCAAGGCCTTTGACAGACGATTTTGTTAACTCGCGTTATATTTTCGAATGCAGTTTGTCTTGAGAAAGGTCGTATATGTAACTTCAAGATTGCAGGTACTTGCATTTAAGATATTTTAAAACTTTTTAATGTGTTCCAGATAGTATAGTTGGTAACCTTTTGATCACTAAGGCAAGGAAGGTAATTTTGAATCGATTCATGCTTTGATTAAAGTGTTTATTTTATTGCTAAGATTTATCTGTCATATTTATCTGCTATGTTTTTTTCGTTTTTCTCTAACCAATTTTAGAACCTCCAAAGAGAAGTTAATATGTGTTCGATTTGTTTTTAAATTATTTGTGACATACTATCCCAAGCTGCTTGTTGTATAATATTCTTAAATTGTTCCAATTGGTCCACAAATTGTACCAATTTCTTAACTGGAACTTGAAGCTTGACATTTTCACTGCCTAGTTTATAGAAAAGTTTCCAGTTGTTAATTTAGACGTTACCTAATCTATATTTCCTAATACGTTTAACTGAGAGTCATTATTACAAGAGATTAATTTTTTTATTACGTGAAAATTTATTAGATCTGATATTTTATTTGAATCCATATAGCACCTTTACTTTGTGGGTTGTTTCTCTTGATCCCTAAAACGTGTTTTTGTCGTTAAAATCACCATCAGTAAGTAAATTGAACCCTTGTCATTTCTATAATCGGGGTCGCAAAAAGGTAAGAAAAATTTATTGAGTTGCATCTGTCATTTTTCTTAAAGTTGCGATTGAGGATATACCCCCTAAATAAGGTTTTCAGTGGTTAATAATTATTAGTGATTTCAAACGTCATTATCAGAACTACTTTTAACGCCCATGGAAATCTTACTCCTATTTTTTTTTAATCAGCAATTGTTGTTTTTTTAGGACATGGATGCTCACCAACGTTTTTAACTTTGTATCTTCCCTTAGCTAATACAGGATGTCCATCCGAAAAGCTTACAATTTGTATGCCGCCATTTAGGCGAATAATAATATTGACAGTTCATACTTGACAGCAAATAACTTATAATATCTTTTGTGAAGTTATTTGCGACTGTCAAAGTCGTTAAATACACACATGACAAATTAATGATGGAAAAATATTCGATTGAACAACGCTGGTTTACATATTTTTTCTGGTGCGATAATTGTTTAATCTTAGGAAGCGGAAAGTTTGTGGAAATTGGAAAGACAATATTCCTTGTACCTTTGACGATAGAAACAATTAATAAAATTGCCAAGAAATCTGAATTAAGGGAAAATACCACAAAATTAAATCGTCAAAGGAGAATAATTGCATTATATTGGAAAATTCATAGGCGTTTAACCTATTTTAAGGCTTTTTAAGACGAAGCTTTTAAACGAACAAAACTTGAAAGCAACAAAATTTACATGATATTAAACAAAGAGGTAAAGCTGCCAACACTGATACATAGGCTGCTAATAAGTAGGCCAATATTTTAAAAGCCATTATTAAACGGTTGGGTTTTTCCCAGAACGGATTTTCAACGTCGACGAGATTGGTTATGGTCGAAGAATATTTACAACAGAAAATTCTCTCAAATAAAATACTTTTGCTATTGGATTATACCCCATAGCTATAACTACATAATACCATAATACTACATGCACAATAGGCACAAGGCCTTATTTCGACTTATATATCCTTCTACATAAGTTGAATTTTTTAGTTGCTGGTAAACGGCATGGGCATCAATAAATCGTTTATCAAATAAAGAGCTGGCAGAACTAGGTGATGTAGAAGTGATGGAAATCACAGCAGCTCTATCGTATTTTGAAAGCGGCACAAAAATATTGAAAGACAATGATAAAATATGAAGGGCGTTCGTTATACATTATTTGAGAAATTAGGGCAGCATGCTCACTTAAGTTTCCGTGTCAAATGACGAAATCAACTTTATCTTTGTCCCCATCTACATTCATCCCAGGACATTAACGCAGAACATTTTCTTATGCATTTGTCCACCCTGTGGTGATTTCAATACAAATTTCATCGGTAATCCAAATTCGTTTAGCTGCGTCATCCTCGCACAAAATACGTGCTGTTACGTGAGTACATCACAAACACTCTATTATATGACAAGGTTTATAAAAATGTCTCATAAATTTTACAAAATTAAAGTCCCGCTTTTTTTAGTCTATAAGACGATTTTGTTTGCATTGACTATTTAAAATCGAAGTTGATGAGGTATTTTGTCTGTTTAACGGTTGTTTCATTTGATTTCGGTGTTAAATAATTTTTTTGAATCTGTAACTTATACATTTTAGAATTTTATGCGTATTATTATTAAATTATTATATTAGGATTAATGACAATAGGTTTAAAAAAAATGATGGTTTAATTAATTTGTAATTTTTAGCCAAGTAATTTATTAGAGCGGAGAAATTAGTTCAGTAATAGATTTTTTCAGAGAAAAGTTGCATTTGATTATAAATGTGATTGTCTTGCCCTACATAAAAGTAGTTTAAATATTGGCCACCAGAAAACTTTCACTTTCCTTCCTAAAATAGACTGTTAATGAAAATTTTTGCAATTTCAGCGACACTGAAAATTAGAATACAGCCCCTCTATATATTTTACTATACTATAGAGAATTATGAATTTGATAGCTTTACAAATCAAATCGTACAATATGTCATCTGTTACATACAAGATTTCTATCGAATTATATTTTATAGACATTGAAATGTGATTTATGAATAATTTGAATTTCATCTATATACGAATACACCATATAGCATAAAGATACAACACAAAATCTTAAACATATTAATCCACACGAGAATTTTAGGAATCTTTTATGTTTTATTTTTTTTGTACAAGATAAATGTTTTCCCACTCAAATGTCAAGCAACATTTATATTTCCAACAAATATCTCGCTGACAGTATAATTTCATACCAAAACCGAAAAACGATAAAAAAAAATTTCTTTTGTCATTGCCAGTTTGGTATTGTTGTAGAAAGCTGTGTTATTCTGTTAGTCAAACGAAGGCATATTTTATGTTCTCTGTTTATGTTGTAACACACAGGTGTATTACGTGTATACATACTTCAAATTTTCTTTTATAGTTTATTGCAAATGAAATTGTGTAATGTAAATTTGTTATAAGATGAGTATTGGTATTATACTACATAATATGGAATATAATTTAAAGATGTATGTACATACATCTATGTATACCATTATATTGATTTGTAAACTAACCGGAAGCTATATAACCACAATATATATATCAGCAAACTCCGATACAATTTCTATAAAGCCACATTATAAAGTAGTTTAAAGAATCGATAAAGTCGCCTAATTTCCGGGTAAATTTTTTTGGTAATGTGTGTTGCACAAACAAAGAAACACAGATATAATGATTTAGTAGAGAGCAGACTCACACTAAGTTTACCTAGATAAGTAAACTATAGATTGTCGATCGGTCGACAATAAACGCAGTCCTAATACTCATGCTTTTCTTTGTCGAGTTGAGTAAATTTCGCAAGGTGTATGCCCGTGTAAGACGATAGTTGGTAGAATACTCGAACTTGAGATTAGTCTATCTTTAATTGTAATTTGGCAGTTGTTTTTTTTTTAAGTGAAAAAGAGAATCTTCAAGAACTGATGATATCATTATAATCTTGCAAGAGTTTCAGATTTTTACCGACTAAACTGACACTCTAAGTGTCGTAGTTTCTTCATTATTTTTGCAGTGGTACTATATATTACTCTCCACATTTCCACGGATTTCATCATATAGTCAATAATATTTTCTGGTGCCAGGTTCACTCCCAAAGGCATAAATATATCAAATCTTTCATTGCTAAAGCGCCAACAAAAAAAAAACACGCGCTCCACATTCTCTGGTTTATTCTCGCACTTAGGATAGTATGAAAAATTATCGTGCTTGAACTTATAAAGATTAGCACGAAAACAACCTTATTCAGTTAGGAACTGACCCAGGTAGAAATCTACTTCTCGTACTCCTCCAGTTATATGATAGTATTTTTTGTCTCTATTGCTTTCAGTTATTTAAAATTATATTTCTAAAGTAATTAGCCGCCAGCCATGTTTTTTTTTTTGTTTCTGAGCTCTGCAATCTGTTCTGGGGCCGAAGCTCTCCCAACTCTTTCACAGTTCATTTTTAACGTCCTACCTTACGCCGTCACCAGCCAAATTGAGGACGCACGAATACAGGTTCGATTTTAAATCCATCTGCACATTGCATTGCTCCAGCCAGCCTGCACTGACATGGACGATGATTCGGCCCATAGATTCTGCACTCCAACAGGAGGTCAAAGTTGTGTTCATCGGCATCACCGATCGAAGCACTCCAACAGGAGGTCAAAGTTGTGTTCATCGGCATCACCGATCGAAATCAGGTGATGAAAAATCCCTTTTGCAACCTTCCCCCGTTGAGATTCGAACCCGGTACCTCCCGTCCTAAACACCGCAGCTTTACCCACTGCGCCAATTGCTCGGTACCAGCCATGTTAACTACTTGGGTAACTTAAAAGGGATTTTTCAAATATGACCACCGCACAATACTTTTTGGAATCTTCCTTCCACCTGACACCTGTAATCGCCTCTCGCGCTATTTCTACAACGAGCTTAATCGCTTCAATATTAGAGCCTTATGGAATTTATATTGGTTTTCAAACAGTTGCCCTTTATTTTTAATATCCTCCTGAAGAGTTTTTCATATGACCTTGTATAATATTTAATCAGCCGTATACAGCAAGCAGATTGAGCAGTATGCTGATGGATTTTCGGCATAAGAAACAATCCTTAGCATTAAACAAGCTAACAAATCGCTCCAGAAACGCACGACCCATAGTTGTCATCGCTACATTGGGAATTTTCAGGACCGGAAGCCTTGTTGCCAAATGCTCTTAGAACCACCTCTATTGACACTAATGGCTGTTGCGAAAATAATGAAGGGACAATATTTAAGACTTTAGACTTTAGAATTTAAAATTTAGAATTTAGAATTTAGAATTTAGAATTTAGAATTTAGAATTTAGAATTTAGAATTTAGAATTTAGAATTTAGAATTTAGAATTTAGAATTTAGAATTTAGAATTTAGAATTTAGAATTTAGAATTTAGAATTTAGAATTTAGAATTTAGAATTTAGAATTTAGAATTTAGAATTTAGAATTTAGAATTTAGAATTTAGAATTTAGAATTTAGAATTTAGAATTTAGAATTTAGAATTTAGAATTTAGAATTTAGAATTTAGAATTTAGAATTTAGAATTTAGAATTTAGAATTTAGAATTTAGAATTTAGAATTTAGAATTTAGAATTTAGAATTTAGAATTTAGAATTTAGAATTTAGAATTTAGAATTTAGAATTTAGAATTTAGAATTTAGAATTTAGAATTTAGAATTTAGAATTTAGAATTTAGAATTTAGAATTTAGAATTTAGAATTTAGAATTTAGAATTTAGAATTTAGAATTTAGAATTTAGAATTTAGAATTTAGAATTTAGAATTTAGAATTTAGAATTTAGAATTTAGAATTTAGAATTTAGAATTTAGAATTTAGAATTTAGAATTTAGAATTTAGAATTTAGAATTTAGAATTTAGAATTTAGAATTTAGAATTTAGAATTTAGAATTTAGAATTTAGAATTTAGAATTTAGAATTTAGAATTTAGAATTTAGAATTTAGAATTTAGAATTTAGAATTTAGAATTTAGAATTTAGAATTTAGAATTTAGAATTTAGAATTTAGAATTTAGAATTTAGAATTTAGAATTTAGAATTTAGAATTTAGAATTTAGAATTTAGAATTTAGAATTTAGAATTTAGAATTTAGAATTTAGAATTTAGAATTTAGAATTTAGAATTTAGAATTTAGAATTTAGAATTTAGAATTTAGAATTTAGAATTTAGAATTTAGAATTTAGAATTTAGAATTTAGAATTTAGAATTTAGAATTTAGAATTTAGAATTTAGAATTTAGAATTTAGAATTTAGAATTTAGAATTTAGAATTTAGAATTTAGAATTTAGAATTTAGAATTTAGAATTTAGAATTTAGAATTTAGAATTTAGAATTTAGAATTTAGAATTTAGAATTTAGAATTTAGAATTTAGAATTTAGAATTTAGAATTTAGAATTTAGAATTTAGAATTTAGAATTTAGAATTTAGAATTTAGAATTTAGAATTTAGAATTTAGAATTTAGAATTTAGAATTTAGAATTTAGAATTTAGAATTTAGAATTTAGAATTTAGAATTTAGAATTTAGAATTTAGAATTTAGAATTTAGAATTTAGAATTTAGAATTTAGAATTTAGAATTTAGAATTTAGAATTTAGAATTTAGAATTTAGAATTTAGAATTTAGAATTTAGAATTTAGAATTTAGAATTTAGAATTTAGAATTTAGAATTTAGAATTTAGAATTTAGAATTTAGAATTTAGAATTTAGAATTTAGAATTTAGAATTTAGAATTTAGAATTTAGAATTTAGAATTTAGAATTTAGAATTTAGAATTTAGAATTTAGAATTTAGAATTTAGAATTTAGAATTTAGAATTTAGAATTTAGAATTTAGAATTTAGAATTTAGAATTTAGAATTTAGAATTTAGAATTTAGAATTTAGAATTTAGAATTTAGAATTTAGAATTTAGAATTTAGAATTTAGAATTTAGAATTTAGAATTTAGAATTTAGAATTTAGAATTTAGAATTTAGAATTTAGAATTTAGAATTTAGAATTTAGAATTTAGAATTTAGAATTTAGAATTTAGAATTTAGAATTTAGAATTTAGAATTTAGAATTTAGAATTTAGAATTTAGAATTTAGAATTTAGAATTTAGAATTTAGAATTTAGAATTTAGAATTTAGAATTTAGAATTTAGAATTTAGAATTTAGAATTTAGAATTTAGAATTTAGAATTTAGAATTTAGAATTTAGAATTTAGAATTTAGAATTTAGAATTTAGAATTTAGAATTTAGAATTTAGAATTTAGAATTTAGAATTTAGAATTTAGAATTTAGAATTTAGAATTTAGAATTTAGAATTTAGAATTTAGAATTTAGAATTTAGAATTTAGAATTTAGAATTTAGAATTTAGAATTTAGAATTTAGAATTTAGAATTTAGAATTTAGAATTTAGAATTTAGAATTTAGAATTTAGAATTTAGAATTTAGAATTTAGAATTTAGAATTTAGAATTTAGAATTTAGAATTTAGAATTTAGAATTTAGAATTTAGAATTTAGAATTTAGAATTTAGAATTTAGAATTTAGAATTTAGAATTTAGAATTTAGAATTTAGAATTTAGAATTTAGAATTTAGAATTTAGAATTTAGAATTTAGAATTTAGAATTTAGAATTTAGAATTTAGAATTTAGAATTTAGAATTTAGAATTTAGAATTTAGAATTTAGAATTTAGAATTTAGAATTTAGAATTTAGAATTTAGAATTTAGAATTTAGAATTTAGAATTTAGAATTTAGAATTTAGAATTTAGAATTTAGAATTTAGAATTTAGAATTTAGAATTTAGAATTTAGAATTTAGAATTTAGAATTTAGAATTTAGAATTTAGAATTTAGAATTTAGAATTTAGAATTTAGAATTTAGAATTTAGAATTTAGAATTTAGAATTTAGAATTTAGAATTTAGAATTTAGAATTTAGAATTTAGAATTTAGAATTTAGAATTTAGAATTTAGAATTTAGAATTTAGAATTTAGAATTTAGAATTTAGAATTTAGAATTTAGAATTTAGAATTTAGAATTTAGAATTTAGAATTTAGAATTTAGAATTTAGAATTTAGAATTTAGAATTTAGAATTTAGAATTTAGAATTTAGAATTTAGAATTTAGAATTTAGAATTTAGAATTTAGAATTTAGAATTTAGAATTTAGAATTTAGAATTTAGAATTTAGAATTTAGAATTTAGAATTTAGAATTTAGAATTTAGAATTTAGAATTTAGAATTTAGAATTTAGAATTTAGAATTTAGAATTTAGAATTTAGAATTTAGAATTTAGAATTTAGAATTTAGAATTTAGAATTTAGAATTTAGAATTTAGAATTTAGAATTTAGAATTTAGAATTTAGAATTTAGAATTTAGAATTTAGAATTTAGAATTTAGAATTTAGAATTTAGAATTTAGAATTTAGAATTTAGAATTTAGAATTTAGAATTTAGAATTTAGAATTTAGAATTTAGAATTTAGAATTTAGAATTTAGAATTTAGAATTTAGAATTTAGAATTTAGAATTTAGAATTTAGAATTTAGAATTTAGAATTTAGAATTTAGAATTTAGAATTTAGAATTTAGAATTTAGAATTTAGAATTTAGAATTTAGAATTTAGAATTTAGAATTTAGAATTTAGAATTTAGAATTTAGAATTTAGAATTTAGAATTTAGAATTTAGAATTTAGAATTTAGAATTTAGAATTTAGAATTTAGAATTTAGAATTTAGAATTTAGAATTTAGAATTTAGAATTTAGAATTTAGAATTTAGAATTTAGAATTTAGAATTTAAAATTTAGAATTTAGAATTTAGAATTTAGAATTTAGAATTTAGAATTTAGAATTTAGAATTTAGAATTTAGAATTTAGAATTTAGAATTTAGAATTTAGAATTTAGAATTTAGAATTTAGAATTTAGGATTTAGAATTTAGAATTTAGAATTTAGAATTTAGAATTTAGAATTTAGAATTTAGAATTTAAAATTTAGAATTTAGAATTTAGAATTTAGAATTTAGAATTTAGACTTTAGACTTTAGACTTTAGACTTTAGACTTTAGACTTTAGACAAAAGAATGAATCCTATAATATTTGAAAGAAATTTGAAACCGCCTCATGAATTTGGGTTCCAAGTAAATCACTTTACCATTAAACTAGTACACAGAATTACGAACATCCTAAAAGATGTCCTTGAAAATAAGAAATTAAGTTCCGCAATCTTTCTCGATATAGCCAAAGCCTTCGATAAAGTATGGCACCTTCGGCTAAATATAAATTGCCAGATACCTACCAAAAAAAATACTTTCAAATTCGGACATCCTATATTGCTAACCAATATTTTGGCTTCAAATATGAAGACGAAGTGTCCGAACTAAAATAAATATCAGCAAGGATTCCCAAAGGAAGTGACCTGGGAACAGTATTATATTTACTTTATATAAACGACTTGCCTAAAACAATCACCACAACAATAGTTACTTTCGCGGATGACCCTGCAATTCAAGCAATCGTAGCTAAGTTAGAAGGGGCATTCAGAAAACAGCACAGGACTACCAGCCTTGTAAGTAATTGGTCTAAAAAATGGTGCATTAAGCTAAAAGAACAAAAATTAACTCGTGCTAGCTAATCAGAAAGTTAAATGGACACCATATGCGAACACTGCTAAATATCTTGGCATGACTATTGACACTAAGTTAAAACCGAAAAAGTTTGTCAAAAGAATAAAGAAGAACTCAACATTAAATATATGATAATATATTGGCTTATCCAGAATCTTATCCAGAAGACACACACTTTAATTTCAGTTCTAGGTACCATTGGATAACTATATTAAGATGTATCAAAGCATTACAGTGAAAGACAATTTTCATTTATACCTTGACTGTTACTCATATTACAATATCCCTATAAGTCAATCCATAGACATGAAGTCTTATAATATTGAAACATTAGAAAAACACATTTTCTAATTGAATTAAATGGAAAATTGGTTTAAAGTTAATGCAAAAAAATTTATTTTTAATGCACTTAATGAACTGTAAACAAAAGAATAAAATGAAAAACAGTAACAAACCATTAAAACGTAAACACAGACATATAACGTTAGATAAATTGATTTTCCACCTTTTGGAAATATTTTCATATATATAGAACCCTAAACTAAACATAATTTAAGAGCATTAATTTATTATCATTAAATTTGTGTTGAAGAATAATGATGAAAAATCATAATGAAAATTGTCAAGGAATACAGAAGCGTTCCCGCGGTTTTTTTTATTATATATGCAAAGTTTTTCATTTCACTGTTCATCCGTCAATGTCTCAACACAATGAAAAATTTGTAACAGTTTAATGTGATTAACGTTTACCAAATATTTTTTATTTTTTTGCAATCAATAATTTTTAAAAGAAAATGTCTAATCCATCAAAATGAATTTATTTGTACACATATGTACATACATATTGATTTTCCTTTATACAAACATGCTGTGCATATATCAAGTGTGGGGTAACAAGTGTGTCTAAATATTCCATTCGCTAAACAATTGGTAATTTATAATTAACTGAGTATATAAAGAATATATTAAGCACAAATCAGTGGCATGGAAAACGTATATCAGTGTTCAGCTATGTACATACCAATTTTCAAGAGTAGGTGACGAATTTTCCGCGTATAAAATATTAAAATATTATACGATGATGTCATTGAACCGAATATTTTTTTTTTTATATGAACGTGACTTGAACAAACAAAATCAACAAGTTTATCGCTCATTTTAAGAATATTTTGTTTGTTTTTTGTATGTACATGTGTGTTGGAGTGTAAATTTTTTTAAAAAAGTTCTTCTGCCCGTAATGGTTTTAGCTTTAATGATTTTATAAAAGTGATTATATAAATTTTTATTTTTGCCAAGTTGCTTGCGCCTCCAAGTCGTTGCGATTTGAAGGCTTGTCGTTGGTCAAGCTCAGTTCATGCATAATATAAATACACATAGTACTACCATGGTATGTTAGCCCATTGACTTGATAGATGTCACTACTGGTATCGTTTTAAAATAATCAAAATATTTGTATATGCATAATCGCCTAAATGTCGTATATTTATACTAAATGTTGACGATATTCTATCGACCCGACATCTAGAACATCAATGGGTAAACTGTTTTTTTCTTATGATGGTAGTACTATGTGTATTTATATTACGGTTCATGATAGCTTACCAAAAACATAATTAGTAAACTTGTTTGAGTTGGTAAATATGCCTAAAAAATTATAATGTTAAATCACAACCAAAAAATGTGAAATTCCCTGTTTGGGGAATCTTCAAACCCCATCAAGCTATACTACGTGGTGAATAAGCGTGGTGAATCCAGCTTCACCTGAAAGATAGGAAGAACATAAAATACCTTTCGAGGACCAACAAGACCATATGCAATGCACACAACAAAAAAATAAAAAAATAAAAATGCCATTGCATAAAAATAAAGCAAACGGAAATTTTATATTGGATCCTAAAAAAGTATAAAAACCCAACCAGGAAGAGTAAAAAAAAGAAAAGCTGCATCGTCACCAGAGGCCAAATATTAACCAAATGGTAGCGGTAGTACAATTACCGAACCAAAATCGGTTAAACTTGAGATCAATCAACCAAAAGGTAGTGAATCTGCCAAAAATATTGTATAAAAACTAGTGCATGCAGCCGAAAATATTGCCTCTGCCACCAATAAATATTATGGACATAAACAGTTACCTAGAAATACAGCCACTAATGAAACCGATTACTAACAAAGAGTATTAGTTAACTGCACTGAACAATGACGTCTGGAAAAGATTACGAAAGAAGAAGAAAAAGATACACAAGAAGAACCATTCTGGTTTTTAGCAGAACCATAGTAGGCTTTCAACTACAAATTACACTTTGGTGGCGTTTTTTTACATATGCAATCAAATAATTTGGTTGATATTGAAGCCAAGCATCCTAACGGAATCATCGCGTTTGATCCTAAAGCATTGGTTACTTTACGGACTAATTTAGCTAAAAATTTGTGCTGTATTCAATACGAGGCGTTGAATTATCATTATGCGATGTAGAGCAACACGAGATTTGCTTGTTACAAGACGAATATCTATATTACCAGATACCTTTAGAAAGAATTACAACCGTTCTAACATATATGTATTGTATGCTAATTGTGATGCATCAGCAACACCGTAGAAAGGGGAATTCAATGTGTTTGGAACTATACCAAAAGGAATCGAAATAGAGTTCAAAATAGTAGTTCATCTCACTGGAGAAATTAAGCCTATGGCTATCAATATTTGCAATCATTTCTTTTTGTTCTAATTCACTCTAAGATTCATCTTTAGTCTTCCGTTAAACTACAGCCGTGCCTATGTTCCGCTTCTAACCTTAATTCGGGTCAACTCTACCAAAGTAGGTGAATTTACAATTCCAATACTTTTTGTTCCGTGAAGTAAAATCGACTGAATTCGGTTTCGAGGTAATATTAAATTTGCCACGTATGGTTTCTATATACAAAGTTCAAGCCAAGTACGGCAGGAAATCAGTCCATTCGAATAACTCACAGTCTTTATTATTGAATAATTGCTATTAGTGAGTTATTATTATTAATCTATGGCTAACAACAACTACCACTCAATTCCAATTTTTTATTTGGATGGATTGATTTAGAATGTACGGACAAGCATTAAGCCGGATCTCCTGGGTGCGACTCCAAAATCTAATTTATATACACTTTATTTGACACAAAACTTTAAAATGAATACAAATTAGATTTTAAAATAATTGATTGTATTTTACAATACAATTGAATTTACGGTTTTATGACAAATTCGCCTCATAATCGCATTTAATGGGAATTTGATGGTACGCCTGGTCAAGGTCTAAAGTCGAAAAAATGTTACAGCCTTCGAGTTGGAATGAGAAATCTTGAAGATGTGGGATTGGATATCTGTCTGGAATCTTGATGTTATTCAAACAACGTTTTTTGCTGATACAGCAGGTTGGTTTCTAAGCGATTAGTGATGGTACGCTTGATGATTTTGGAACTGAGACCATTATGCGTAATTTCGGGAAAATTTGTGTGTAAATTTTTAGCTTGAGGTTGTAGTGACGATTTATCTATAAATGATAGTCCATCTAGTTCGCTTTAAATTAACCCTTGACATTTAAAGAAGTTAATTGATCTAAAATCCTTAGTCTTTGAATGTAAACTAGCAGACCTGTATTTTAGAAAATCTATTTTTTAGAAAATCTGCACCTATCATTTGTAATATGATACGTGTACAATTACGAATTCCCATCTAAATTCACGTCGAAGTCCAAATTCTAATTTTCAAATTTTATTGTCAAAAGTTTGCACTGGAGAAGAACCATTCGCTGCAAATAAATTGCAGGCCACTGCGATATAAACGGAATGACTAAATAATTTTGAAATTATTTTGCAAATTAGTAAACTGCTAGTAGTATGACCATCAATGGTATAGCCGTAATTTTATGATTGCTAATTTTTAGGAACTGTTCCAACATTTTTCTCCTTTAAAAATGTACAGCCGTGAACACATTTCGTTGCATTTGCACCGAATTTATAATTATAGCGACATTGATCATATTTTTGATTTATTCTGTTTTTTTAAATAGATCGTGAACGATCATGATTTTTTGATGATCTATTTACAGATCGCGAACGTTTTTTTTTTTTTAAATTCCATCAAAGTTTAGTAATCATAACCGTTAATTTATCTAATCGGTCAGTCATTTCAGATTTGATCAAAGTGGATTCGTGTGGTTTGTGAACAATGCTGGGAGTTGAAGATGTTGATACCTTGCCAGAATGCACATCGACGATCCGTCCTAATCACCAATTAAGTAGGGTAGTGTCTTCGTCCTTCACATATACGAAATCGCCAATTTCCAAGTTTGAGTGTTGTTGTTGTCACTTTTTCCTTTGTTGGAGGATGTGTAATTATTCCCTAGAAAACCGTCGCCAGTAACCTTGTATGCGTTTCCGTATGTTTTGCCATCTATTCAATTGGTTATCGGGTGTGCTTTGTAGATGTTCATCAGCTACTGCTTCTAATGGTCCCGTGAGAAGGAAATGCGCAGGCGTTAAAGGCAAGCTGTCAATTGGTCGATAGATATTAGCGTGAGTGGGAGTTGAAGATAGCTTCTATCTCACATAGTAGAGTAGAGAATTCTTCTAAACTGAGAATTGCATTGTTGGTGGCTCGTATTAAGTGATACTTCATGCATTTGACACCTGCCTTCCAGAGACCGCCCATTGATGGGCTGGTAGGTGGTATAAAGTACCATTGAGTGCTCTTTTCAGCAAAGTATTCAGCTACCCGATGATTGAGTGTTGGTTCTTGTTGTACTTCCGTTAATTCTGACAACTTCCGGTTTGCACCCTTAAAGTTAGTTCCATTGTCCGAGAATATATCAGTTGGGTTGTTGCGTCTACTGGCAAACCTTCTTAGCGCTCCTATAAATCCATATGAACAATGATGCTAGCACTTGATGGAGACTTTTGCTTGAAGTGATGGCTGCTTCGTCGGAGCGAGCACAACTCAAAACGTCATCCACATAGAAGTCGTTGTTAATAATAGCTGAAGCGACTGGGTTGGAAGTTTCAACGTCTTTGACGCAGTTCCGTAAGTTACGATTGTTAACTTAAATTGTTTGAGTGACTCGGTTGGATCCCTTCTCCATACAATGCGCTGATAATTCACTTGGTCTGGATGTACTCGTACCTGTCGATACATCTGCTGTATATCTGCCGTAAATGCTACCTTGTTAAGTCGGAATCGTGTTAGGATTGATGTAAGATCTGGCTGAATTGATGGCCCTACCATTAACGTTTGATTGAGAGATACCGAAGACTTGGTAACCGCCAACCCGGCAAATACAACCCGTAACTTTGTCGTGGCATTCGCTTATTTGATCACCCGATGGTGCGGATGGTAGAAGTGGTTTGATGATGGAATTAGGTGATCTGCAATTCATCCATGAATTTGATGTATTTTGCTTTTAGGTGTGTGTCCGATTGTAGCCTTTTCTCTATGCTGGTAAAACTGGCGATTGCTTGAGATCGTGATTCTCCAAGAGGTGATGCGTTTGAGATGAATGGGAGTCGCACTACGAACCGACCCTGTTCGTAGTGCGACTCCCATTCATAGACGAGGAACTATTCCGCGGTACGTTGTATGTTCATGTGGCTATGCACTGGTAATTCGTCCAGCTCCCAGAATTTTCGAAGAGTGTTGTCGATTTTAAATTCAAGGTTGATGTTGAATGAATTTTGTACAGGCGTACGCGCGTCGCCTTGATTATCCAGCCAAACATCATGTTTTGAGCGATCAATTTGTTAGGGCCTTCTAGTTTGCCATTTGACAAGATTTTCATGAAGTGTCCGACTCCCTAGCAGCACGTCTATTTCGTTGGGTTGGTCTTCTGTGGGCTCAGCTAGTGTAGTTTATCAAGTTCACCCCATTCGTTGAGTAACTCCATACTGGCTCATGGTATATTGGACGGAAGGTCCTGCATTATATAAGGTTTAATTTCCAACTTCAGTTCTGGGTGAAAATGGGGTAAAATTTAAATTTTAGTTAGTTCTCTCGTGGTACCTTTTGGCGCGATTCCTTCAACCCGGTACCGTGCGTTGGATCGAGGTAGATTAAGCCGACGAACCCAAGCATCACTGATCATGGAGCTGTTGTATCCTGAATCTAATAGCTTACGTCCCATGCAGGTGTCTCCTTCAGTGTTACGGGTGATGACTCGCGCTGTAGGTAGGAGCGGACTTAACTGGAGCAATGCAGTATGTATGCTAATGTTAAAAGCGAGGGTTAGATGCAGTTGTTGTGACATTAGCCTTTGTGTCCCCGTGCTGAAAAGAAGGTTGTTGATCGTTAGCTTCTGAAGAAGGATGCAGATCGATATGTTGATTTTTACGGCACAAGTAACATGTTTTAAAGGAACGACATATCTTTGAGCTATGGTCATTGGCTAGGTAGTTAAAGCAACATCCAGATGAGGCTACGAAGTCCTTTCGAGTACTTACATTTAACGCTTTAAATACTTCGCAGTCTTGGACGATGATTACTTGAACATTTGCGACAGGTTATGGTTCGTGGCGACACACTTGCTTGAGATGTAGGTTGAGTTGAAGTGCTCAACTTCGATGTAAAAGCATGATGCATCTTGATTTCATTACTATGTCGCCCTGGTTGTGGCCGTCTATTTGATATCTCACAATTTTCGAGAGTTGTGCATCGTTTTTCGACAAAAAGTCAATCATTGACTCGGAAGTTGGATATTTTACATCCACAGTTTTGGCTGCCCATGCTCTTCGAGAATCTTTGTCCAATTTGTTCATTAATATGTGGTTTATCCATATATCGCTTGACTTAACTTCATCGCCCAAGACGCTGAGTCCAGCTATTACTTCGGTGGACGTGTCAACCACCTTTCGAAGAGAGTGAACGCTGTTATTTGAGGCTGGCGATTGGTCCAAAAACCTTTTAACGAATGCTGTGATGACTTAGCCCAGCTGATCGAATCGCTTGCATCCCTTTAAGAATCTTTGCTCAAATTCGGCGATTTCGGTTGATTCGGGATCAATGTCTACCATTTTCTGATCGTATTCTTCAAAGTCCCGAAAGCATCTCTCTAGTTGCTCCAAGTAAACGTAAGCGTCTTGTAAATTCTTGTTAGTCATCGTGATTGAGGTTATGGCATTTTCCAGACGTTTTAGGGCAGCACGTGCATGACCGCGTCTTTTGATGTACTCGGCGAATTTTCTTTGCGTCTCTTTGTCCATGGTTTGAGTAGGATGCTTTATGCCTTAATAAAACAATGGTTTACACAGTGAACTATAGTGGATGATAGTTTTTCAGCGACGAGTGATTACGGTTGGAAGTACTCTCAAATTGTTTCAATATAAATATCAACTTCCGAAATGTTCGGAATTTAGTTCCAATCGTTATAGCGCACCGTAAACGTTTTGACTACACCGTTTTGATACTCACATAACCAGATGAATCGCGAACAATACATAGTTTGATGCTTTTTGAGGTTAAAGCCGTCACGTGCTCTGGAATACTCAAGTTATATATTCTTATGCGTTCGCCCCGTCCTTATGATTTACTGTCCTCGTTTTTCGGCACCAATGTTTGCCATTTTTTTTTTTAAATTAAAAACGTATTATAACAATATTACAATATTATTAAGTAAAAAAAAAATTGTATTACCAAAATAACCGAAATTTATATAAAATTTAAATAAATTTTGACAGCTACAACTTAAAAAATCGGAAAAAAGTTTGGGTATTTTTTTGGAAATGAGTGCGTTTTATGCCAAAATGTGGTAAAATATACGAGGTTTTTTTACCATTTTTTCCCGTTTTAATTTAAAAAACGATTTTTCTAAGCTCGTGTTTGACAGAAAAACAATTTGCGTTTCCATAATTCTGGTTGAACTTAATGAACAAATAAAATTGAAAAATATAATAAAATCTATTACTTTTTGTGTTCATTTGAAAAACCGAATCTGTCAGTGGGCATATTTACACTATGTTGTAGTTGCAAGTTGCTGCAACATGGCCGTAAATTTACATTTTGTTGCAACTGCTTGTTGAAACTTAGAATACATTTATATGTTATTTTATGTGTGTGTAAAATAATCATTTTGTAATTTGTCTTTGATTTAATTCTTTCAGTCATGATGTACTCATTTGTACACATCGTTTTTAAAACAGTGTAGTTCTGAGAATTTTTACATTATCGTTTTCCTTTTAAATGTATTTTGATTAGTATTGGTTTTAGTATGTTTTACATATTTTTTTACACGAATATTATGTTAATATTAGTTTAAATGGCAGTTTGTAGTCAATGAAGTTGAGTGAATGTTGAATATCGTTTTGCTCCAAGTAAAATATAGTTTTTGACTAATTTGTAACGGTTTAATTAATATAAAAAAATAATATTATAAATTTTAGGTGTTTAATTTTCATAAACCAAACAGAAAGTAAGTATATTTAATATTTTAATCGTTTGAATCTTGCTGTAAATGTATGTTCCCAAATGAATACATTTTGATTCAAAGGATTTGTGTACAAATAAATACATTAATAAATTTGTTCTTATTTGTAGACATTCCTACTGAACTGTTTTCTGCTAAAATTATCTTATAATTAATTAGGAATGAGTGATAAGCAAGCTCTAAAGCGAATATTGGGTGAAAATAAAAAAGCCAAACTTTCTTTGGACGAAGCCGCTCTTTTAATAAATGCAAGTGATTCCGAACTTGATTTATCTGAGGACGAGGACGTTTCAGTTACTGCCAACTATTTGGAGGATATCCTCAACGAAAATAATCAAAATGATTTAGTAAGCGTAAATAAAGAAAAACCGTTTGATTTATTTGATGAAGTAATGATGCAAGGGCCAGTAGTTATCCCAGAATGTTCTAACGAGGACGAAACAACGTTAAAGGAAAATGCTACACTATTAGCAATGGGGACCGATGAATTCGCTGAAATAGTTATTGATGACAATATTCAGTTTGAATTTATTGATGAAAGCCAAAAATTTGAAACAACTGAAAAATCTAAAATTGCATGGACCAGAAGGAACATCGAGACAACCGGTTTTTTATTTGAACATGAGCTGTGCGAAGTTGAATTGGACACATCTCCATACGCTATTTTTATGAAATACATTCCTCAGGAGATGTTTTCAAGTATGGCTTTCCTTACCAATCTGTATGCTCAGCAGCAAAATATAGCTAGTTTTCGACCAACTTCGTCAAACGAATTATTAAAATTTTTTGGTATACAAATTTTAATGGGTACTCTAAAAATGTCACGAATTCGTATGTATTTTAATAAATACATATCCATTCAAACGGTTATTCAGGCTATGTCACACGAACGGTTTTTGCAACTTAGGAATACAATTCATTTTGTAAACAATTTAGAAGTACCAGAAGGCAATCAAGACTAGCTTTTCAAAACTCGGCCGTTAATAAATTGTATACGTAAAAGATGCTTAGAGCACATTGTCGAGCAGATCAAGTGGCAAGATAACAAGGCGGTTTATTTGGCTTCAAATTTTGCTGGAATTGGAGAAGAAGTTATGGTACGAAGATACGATAAATTTAATTCAATGTATGTTCAAATAAAACAACCACAAATCGTTAAAACTTATAATATGGGAATGGGAGGTGTTAATTTGTTCGATCAACTATTAAGTTATTACCGCTTTTTCCATAAATCGAGAAAGTGGACATTACGGGTGATCGGGCATTTTATTGATTTTGCAGTTGTATCAAGCTGGATTGAATATAAAATGGCCCATAAAAATATTGGCACTCCTTCAAAGGATGTTATGGATTTACTCAATTTTCGACAGTATTTGTCACATTGTTTGACTACTATTGATCAAAACGTTACCCGAAAAAGGGGAAGGCCATTATCTAAAAGTAACGATGATTCGTACAGTAGCTAACCTAGGAAAAACACTAAGATGGAAATTCGGTCTATTGAAGAAATCCGATATGATGACATACGTCATCTTCCATTGCGCAGCGAGTCAGTAAGCCGCTGCAAATATTCGAAATGTAAAGGAAAGAGTAGAGTTAGTTGTTGCAAATGTAATGTGCATCTTTGTTTTAGTAAAGACAATAATTGCTTTTACAACTTCTACAGCAAAGATGAAAACAAAATATAAATCAGTACAATTTCGCCAAACCAAAGTTCTAGTTCCTTAGTATTTACCAAAAGACTGAATTGAAATTATTAAGTTATATTTTGTTTTATAATTATATTTTACTTTTATAAATTTTTATTTGTGATACTATTTTATTAAATGAATTATTTTTGTAAACTTTTATTGAAATAAAGTAAATATTTTATTTCTGTTATTTTTTATTTTTTTAACCTATTGAACCGATTTGTTCTCGTTTGAGTACATGTCCTAATTCTGACCTAGCGGCAGCTAAAACAAAATTTCTTTCAGAATCTGCTTTAGGAAGCCCAACAGATTCAAAATAAACGTATATGGATTTTTTATCACTGCTAGAATTAAATCATGACCGAAAGGGTTAATATAATTTTGTCTTTGACTTAAAATTTTAGGTTTGATCCATTTTTTTGTGAATAAAAATTTTTTACAACAATAAAAAAATCACAACACAATTTGTTTAACACGAAAATTTAAACTAAATTGATGTTTATCCCATGAAGACAAATTTTGAATAAAAAAAATCGTCTGTGTTAGTGCATTTTTATAATAATTTTTGTTTGTGTTAGTAACCTGCAACAAGCTCATCGTTAAAAAAACGATTGAAAAAGATGCAACAAAAATATCCCCACCCCAACAAGTTTATAGGCAGGGAGGAGAAAAACGAAGAAGTTACTACATGCAACTACAACATAATGTAAATTGGCCCAGTGAATGCAGCTTTTTACACACTGTTGTAGTTGCATCTTGTTGCAACATAGCCATAAATTTACATTTTGTTGCAACTACATGTTGTAACTTAGAATACATTTGTAACTATATTTATGTGTCTGTAATATAATCATTTTGTAATCCATTTGTTCGTGACAAAAAAATTTTACAACAATAAAAAAATCATAACACAATTTGTTTAGCACAAAAATTTCAACTAAATTTACCTTTACGAAATCAAGCAAAACCCTCTCTATTATACTATTCTATTATATAACACTCGTAGAGAGGGTTTTGCAATCAGTAATAGATACCATATCAATAATATATTAGTAAACTGCAATACGCTCATCGCTAAAAAAACGATTTCCAACAACGATTTCCAGTATCCATCAATAATCTTGTTCAATGGTTCAATGTTTAAACCTGGGGCATTTGATTAAAGGGTAGTATTTGCTTTCTCACACTGTACACTACACCATTTTAACTTTAACCGACTCCAGTGCATCAGGACTCGAGCATCAGGACGTTATAATATGACTGCTCAACATAATCTTTTTAGTTTTAATCGGTATGAATTGTTCAAATTGATGAAATTGGGTTCGTTTCGTCGCAATCACACTGCCAGCCGCTCAAGATCAAGTTGGTTTCTTTAATATATTGTTTTAGCATTTAATTATATATTTTTCTTAATGATCCTTTAATATTGAACCAAGAAAATTATTTTAAATAAAAATCGGAAAAATTACTTTAAATGAAAACATTATATTTATGTTGCTGTATTTTTTTCAAATAATATTGTCACAAGTTAATTGGAATGTTTATAGACGTGCGTGCTTTGTTTTGTTGTGCTCCCACGAACACCCCAAAAAAATCCCTTTCTAGTTTGTTAGATTTCGATTTTTAATTAAACGACTTCCAATCATTTTATATAACCCTAAGAGTAAGCGCCATAAACACACACAAATTAAATGTTGTTGTGTTTTGTAATTCAGTTTAATGGCATTAATTCCCAGCGCAACGATATACATTTTTACGTTTCTGTCTGAAATTTTACGACAACAAGTAGTATATCATAAAATGTATATGTACGTAAAATAACCGAAATTTATATTGAAATCCCAAATGGATTCTTTTAAAATTTACGAAAAATGTTTTAAGCTGTAATTCCTTATTTTGGTTCCTGCGCCAGGCAACAATGGTGGTTTGTTTGTATACGAGCATACCAGGTAAGAATATACTAAAGAAATGTGTGTATACGTATATGGATGTTGGGCTAACGTTTGCCGATTATCGATTGTGGTATATTCGACATTGCGTGACGACTGGACTAATCGACGATATTAAAGTAGAATGTCCTAAATTTATTAAATTAAATTAAATTAAAAATGTAATGCGAGTGTTTTATGAGATTACACTATGAGGTCGAATTTTGTTATGAAATCATATTAGATTGAATTGTCACTTTGTATTACAAGGTGATTCAGTGACATATTTTGTGATAAAGAAGTACAAAAAATAAGAAAACATGCCAGAAACTTTGAGCACAAATAAAGAAATCCTGTTGCAAGCAACCAATAGCATAATCTGGGATTATACAACCTACGAGATAACGCATCATATGCAAAAACCGCAAAAAATATAAAAGCAACAACAAAAGTAACTAATACTGACCAAACCGTAAAAGTCATAAATAAAATCAATAGTATTACAGGCCGAAGTTGATCCTTTACTGAGATCTTTTACAAGATCTTTCAGACCATATTATTTTACAATTGGTCTTTACAAAAGTTGGTTTTTACAATATCACTCGAGTTGCAGTGTTTACAGCTTCAAACTAGTAGCTGTTAATGTCTCAGTTACTTAATTCAGATAGGATCAACCACCTTAAAGCATGCCACTGCCGAAATAGATGAAGATCAAAATCTTGACGTTATTCACCACTCTTCAAGTTCTGGGTTTCGCCAAGCTCAAGTACTAAAGTTTGAGTGTGTTGTTATCGGGTCGTGTAATGAGTTGAAGAAACTGTCAAGGTTGCCCTAATTTAAAAATTCGTATATGCCTTATTATTGTCCAACACCAGTTCGCCAGGTGCTTTAGGCAAGTTCTTGACTATGACAAACTTTAGGTTTCCTCAAATGCTATTGAATGCAGATTAGTTGTGGAGGTCAATAAAGATGTAAGCAGTATTAACTTTGTATCTTTTAAAATTGGCCCTTAAATAGAAGATCTCATAAAGAATAGGTTAAGATCAGGTTAACATGATTTTATTAAGAGTAAATCAACAATTACCAACTTAACCAGATATCTCGAAGTCAAAGGTTTTCGATAGGTTGAATCACAAATTTCTTCTTCAGAAAATATTTGATTCCAGAGAGATGAGAAATATTTTAGCATATATTTGCAGTTCATCAATTTCATCTTTTATTAACGGCAGTAGATATCGATCGATTGATTTAATTTGCGAAAATCTACACATAATTGCATCGAACCATTTTTTCTCACCAATACTACTGAACTTGCGAAATCAGAAGGAATATTTCTTATGATCTTCTTCTCCAGTCACTCATCGATTTACGATCGCACGACCTAACTACAATACAAAACTAGACCTTTTGAACCACTTGTTATACGAATTGGTGAACGTTGTAGGTGGTTAGCCCAACGAACCTTGGTCTACACACAAGTTGGTCACCGGTACAAGCTTTAATTGTTCAATCTATATTTATAAATTTTTGATCACTGGCGAGTATCGAACTCGGGACCGCAGCGTGATACGCAAGTTTCTTGACCATCGCTATATACGACTGATGACCATCTCATCTTAATAAACAAAATTATAATATCACTAACTACAGATCCGTTGGTGCATCTAATCAGTTCGCCGCAGAGCCCTCAAGTTGGAATAGCAGCTTGTAAAAAAAATAAAAAAATCCAAATCTAACAACTTAATTTAGCCAATTTAAGCTATATTCGTGACTAACAATTGCGCCATATCTTGTCTAACACACCTTAGTCGTAAATACGAAAAATCATTTAATTATACAAATAGTGTTGTTGTTTTTATTTTGCACGTTTTTCATCACCATTTCGGTTAAAGGTTGACTCATATGTGTTGCCACAAATCACCATGGATGTTCCGAAACGGAAAATGAAACAGAATAGTCGACGGGATAGGTTGATTCTGGCCGACCCTATCGTTTGACTCCCGCTCCTATCGAGTTCTCATTGTGACCTTACGTATATGGTGATTTTATCGAAAGCCAAATAATCAGGGGGAAACCAGGCGCAATCAAGAGGAGCTTCATTTGGGCGATATCAGGTCCGACATCAATAATCAATAGAAACTGGTCATCAATCTGTAAAAGTGCACACGACCGATGTAAATGACGCAGAAGAATCCACAGATAACATAGCTTGTGAAGGCACTTTTCTGGAAACCACCCAAAAGGATCCTGATGGACGATATATAGTACAGCTGCCATTCAAATAAATGCAGCTGGATCAGCTAGGAAGGTCAAAGCGACGGACCAGGGTTTTTTGCAGCTCGAGAAAAACCTGGAGTCAGATTCGTAGTTAAAGTGGAGGAAACATCGGATAATTTTTTCGCGGATATCGAGAAAATGTATCGATAAATTGGAATACATGAAAAACATCAACGGTATCAGAAAACTCTGTGGACAGAGAGCAAACATCATCACCCTATCTGGCCATCCGGACTCTATATCAGTTGGCTGACGATAAAATCAACCAACACCCCGATGCCGGCCACATCCTAAAAAATGATTTTTATGTAGACGATGTATTAACCGGCGCAGAACAAAAGAGGAAGCGCGAAGTCTACAATCACAATTAATACAACTGCTACAGAAAGGTGGAATGGTGTTAAGCAAATGGTCCAGTAATTGACCGGCATACCTAAGCAGAAGGTGTTGAGTAGTGACCTCGCTTTTCGGGATGAACAATCGAGTAAAAACCTCGATAATCTCTTCTCATTCAAAACTCTAGGAATACAATACAGCCCAGCTGGAGACTATTTTCTATTTAACGTAAATTTACCACACACCAACAACGAACTTACAAAGCGTCAATTATTAAGGTGTCAGGAATCTTCGACCCATTGGAGTGGCTTCAACTGTAAAATCATGTACCAGGCCTTATGGATACTCAGTTAACGCAGATTTCTCGATACATCAACTATTATATAAGGACAAGTGTATCGTGGAACTCGATGGGTTTTACGATGCATCCGAATATGCCTATGCAGCAGTCGTCTATAGTAAGATCATCACCAGTGGTGGTGAAGTGGTAGCACGTCTCCTGACTGCGACTTCAAAATTCGCGCCTGCAAGAACCACGGTGATCATCCCCTGCCTAGAGCGGTGTGGCGCAGTACTGTTAAGCCGGTTACTTCGACGGGTAATAGAAGTGGTCCATGTTAATATAAACGCCGTAACATTATGGTCAACTCCATGGTCACTCTGGCGTAGATAGCAAAATCTTCATCAACATGGAAATCGTTTGTAGCAAATCGAGTGGCCAAGATGCAAGCCCACAGCACAGGTTGTTGGAAACATGTCAAATTCGCAGATAATCCAGCCGATTACGCATTCCGTGGAGTTACCATAAAACAATTATCATCAATGGATATATGGTGGCACGGGCCTATCATCTTATGGAACAGGGAACAACAATATGACGACGACATATTAGAAACATCGGAAGAAAAGAAAACAGCTGTCCTAGCACCAAAGAGTTGAAGCGGAATCACGGACTGAAAGTCTTATTAATAGCCAGTCATCCCTTAAACGCCTAATCCGCATCACGATCTATCTATTAAGATGGCGAACAAAACTTCACGGAGTGACACAACCACAAGAATGGGATCTTTGAGAGCATTATTCCGTGTAGTACAGCTTCCAGAATTCAAGGAAGAACACACTTACTAAATGAAAACCAAATCCATCCGCAAAAACAGCAAGCTCTATATCCGGTTTTGCACATCACAACGTTATTAAAATAGGTAGACGATTAGATAATGCTCAGTTACCATACGAAGAACGATATCCAATGGTCTTACCGTATAAGGGACAACTTACCAAGTTAATCTTAGACTGGGGTCATCGATAAAAATTACACGGAAGTAATGCATTAACTCTGGCGCATATACGCAAGCGTTTCTGAATCGTCAAAGGGACGCAAGCGGTAAATAATCATAATCATCAGTGCATACGCTGTCATCCCTTTAAAATCAAAACACAGAACAACTGATGGGGAACTTACCCAATTCTCAAGTCAACGAATCACGACCGTTTACTCATATGGGAGTCGACTAAGCAAGGCCCATAAACATTCGGATGACTAAAGAAATAAAACATACAAAGGCTACATCTGTATCTTCATCTGTTTGGCAACCAAGGCTATTCACATAGAGGTAGCATCCGATCTGTCAACTGAAGGTTTTATAAGCTCCTTCCGATAATGTATTTGCTCAGCGGGGAAATGTCTCCATATGTATAGTGACAACGGGGTTTTGTTGGGGCCCATAAACTACTGCAACCAATAAATTGTCACTTTATCGCACCAGAGTCGCCACATTTCGGTAAACTTTGGGAAGCAGTGTTGTAAACCCCTGACAAAATCAGTGGTAATTGATTTTAAACCTGAATTATACCGGTTATGTATATATATTAAGCTTTCCCCTCCTTTTTATTGTAATAAAATAATTGTACAAAAAATAAAAACTCGAACTGAAAAGATAGAATAAAAAGTGAGTCGATCGAGAACAGTGATTGTGTATTCAAATACTTATTTACATATTTTAAATAATAAAAAGTAGATATATAGATATATATATTAATCACATCCAAAATTAATAAAATACGATTCTTTATATTCAAAAAAAACTATTAATAAGTGCCTGAACAGTCTCTAGTGAAAAATAAAGCCGGTGTACGACGGTGAAGAGGTTTAAAAAAGATCTCTCTAACAGCAGGCATAAAATCCATCAAAACCCACTTGAAAAAATTAATAGGTGACTCGAAGCTAACTTATGAATAAATGACCACGTTACTAACCCAGATAGAAGCGTGCTTAAATCTCCAGACCACTTTGTCCATTTAGCACCAGGTCATTTCTTGACTGGCAACGCTCTACCAGCCCGTTCATAAGAAAAACACCTGAGAGGCTCAGCAAACCCGTTGTCACGCTGGAAAATAATGCAGAATATATGGTCACAGTTTTGGGAAAATTGTAGGACAGAGGATTTACATCGCCCCAAATGGCAAAAGGAAACCACAAACCCCTGAAAAAGGGAAACATCGTCTTACTCCAAGATGAACTGCAACCACCAACAAGTTGAAGGTTAGGTAGAATTATAAGTTACACCCAGAAAAGGACGGGCTCATCCGTGTCGTAACATTAAAGACCGCCGACAATCTCAACATCAAGAGACCAATCCACAAACTGACACCTTTACCCATTCAAAAGGCGATTCACAAAATGCCTTCACATCGGTGAAGGCGAAACAGAAGTCGATGCATCATCGCTGCAAAGACATCAACCAAGCCGGAGAGTAAAGCTGGTACACAGGCATGCCACAATCTACATCGAGCATTGCAATGAGCATTGGTGAGGAATGTCTCCGAGTGAGCAACCAGTCCACAACCAGCTACTCGCCGCCCCCAGTGTTATATTTACACTGGTATATAAACAGTGTAAATCTGTAAATCTAAGTAATAAAATAAGAATATTTTTAACCACTCAAACTAAGAGTTGTTGTTCTCCCTACACTACAAGCATTCCCCGCCACCGGTAGACCAAGATTTAGCCTTACAAACCTAAATCAGAATTTGTGAGAATTCGAGAGGTTAGATTTACAGCGGCAAAGAAATAGTTTCCAGCACCACTAAATCCAACTTAATTTATCAATTTATCAATTTAAACGTAACTTGATAAACTACTGCGCCATCTCTTGTCCAGCACACATCTTACTCGTAAAAACGAAAAATCATTTAATTATACAAATAGTGTTGTTGTTTTTATTTAAGTTTGTTTAAATAATTATTATTTTTTTTAATAATAAAACATAAAATTTAATATCTAAAAACAATATATCAAATATATTAATTTACATAGTTTAGTTTTTATTGTTTTAATTTAAATAAATATATATTTCAAAATATTGATTTAATGACAAAAAAAATTATATAATTATCATAATAATTAAAAATAAAGCATTTTATTGTTTTAATTGCGTAAAAAATGTATTTTTCAAATTAACAAATATATTTGGTTTTAATATAAATTTATGATTTTTTTAATTAATTAATAATAAATTTATAAATAGTATAAGAAGAATAAGATTTTTTATTTTTGCTATGAACTAATTAATTTTTTTTTTGTTTTAGTATTTTTGGTTGTATATAATTAAATAATTAAACTTACACATAAATAATTTTTTTTGTTTTTTTAATTTGGAATAATTAATAATGATAATAATATAATGATAATTTAATAATTAATAATGATTATATAATAAACAATTACACACATTAAACAATTATAAAGATATTTAAATTTTTTATGTTTTTTTTTCTCGAAGAAGAAATAAATTAATTAATTTATTAATTTTTTACCACTAAAACTTAAAATATTTTTTTTGTTTTTTAAAAACGTTCGTTTATTTATTTAGTTTTTTTAATTCCATGGAGCATATACATAACGTTTATATCCTAGCTAAACTCATACTCAATATTGGTGTCATTTTAAATTATTTTATTATTTTTTTTTTGTTTTTTAAAAATAAAAATTAAAAATCAGTCTTGTCTCATTCAATTTTTAATTAAATGTAATTTAATTTATTTTTTATATAAAAAAATTTAGGACATAAATACCATTCTATCCACTATTCATAATTTATTTACCACGATGGCTTATCTCTTCGATTACACGGAAGACTTTTATCTTATTTATTTTAATTTTTAATTCAATTCCTGTTCCCCGTCTCTCGACTTTAAAAACGCTCCACAGAAATGTATTTGGTATATACGTATCGTAATTTTATATGGATATCAAAATGTTTATTTTTTTATTTAGTGATCGTTGTTCATGTAGTTTTTTTGGATTAGGCCTAGCTAACTGACCCTTATACTAGTAAATTTTAAAATGTTTTCTTGAATTTTGTGTTGCGCTTGCCATACCTTTAAAATGTCCGGTTTATTCGATTAGATCAAATTTAACGAATCGTAAATTGGTGCTAACTAAATTGGATTAGTTTTGAAAATTGGTAATGAGCTTTGGTTCGAAACTTCGGTAAATATTTCGAAAGATTGATTCGGGATAAAGATTATTTTACGCATAGTAAAAATATATCAGGCCATATACTAAAGTCATATGACATTTTCTGGTTGTCTTTTACAAAATATTTAGATTTTATTACTAAATGGGTTTAGTATCGGAACCCCATCCGATTCACCCAAAATGCGTCTTAACTAACAACTAAAGATTAAATATTTAGTTTTGTACTCATTAGTTTTGGACTGCTAAAAATAAGCCCTTTTTGATGAAATGCAATTCAAACGGTTTGCTTTAATTGGTCGAATAGAAAAATTAGCTATGCATTCTTTTTTGCTTATTTCAAATTGCACTGATCGCATCAATACAATCCGAATCATCAATGAATATACAACGTTTATATTACTATATTAAGTCGCGTTGATTACATTGCAGTTTCTAAACACGTTTATGTAATGCAATGGTAAGTAGGGTTGTTAAAAGACAGCAGAAACAACATTTTTTGTAAGTTACTTATCGATTCTGACAAAGATTCACAGAGCTCTTAACTTAAAAAAATCTCTTAAGTTAAGAAATTTCTCTTATGTGCGATTAAAAATCACTTAAAATATAAAATATAAAATATATTATATATATATATATATATATATATATATATATATATATATATATATATATATATATATATATATATATATATATATATATATATAATATTAAATATTATTAATAAATATTAAAAATAATTATTTAAATTTTAAACTAAAAAAAAAATGTTGACAATTGACTTTGTTTCCAAAATACATATTTGGAGAATTTTTAAGAGAAATTTTAAGAGCACTATAAACAAAATAGCAATTATGAGATTCTCTTAAAAAAACTCTTAACTAAAAATCTTAACTGTGAGTCGAATACATCTACATTGAAAACTGCAAAAATCAGTTCGCAAATTAATTATGTTTCTTCGAAACCTTCTCCGATCTGGACTTATAAGCCTGAACTTTGGTTTAACAGCTATCGAAAACTTCAAAAATTTCCTGTGGCAATGGGTTCAAATCAGATAATTTATTACGACACTTCTATACCGGTTCCCCACTGCCTTATATTCCTAAGTAATTTTGGCAGAATGTTTTCAATTGCCTTCACAATCTTCCCCACCCAGGAAGTGACCGATTCACTATCGGTCAGTTAGTGACCGATTCACTATCGGTCAGTTAGTGACTGATCCACGATATGTATTAGTTGGTTTAATACTGCAAACATTTCAGCAGCCGGTGTAACGGAATTTTGGTTATAAAATTGAATAGATAACAATCTCCCCATGACACAAGAATACAGAATTTCAAACTTAAAGAACGCAAGAACAGCGTTGAGTCATCAACAAATCATGATGTGTCCACAATAGCACACTTAAGTCAAGTCGTAGTGTATTAACATTCTGACTGAAGGCACTAAAATGTAAACACAAGCATCGTTTGTTTAACAACAGCTGTTCCGCATATGCATTAATCTACTTGTACCAAACAAGTCGACTAAACGGGATTTGAAATACAAAATATAACAAAATAACGGGAAATATCCAATGAATGGAAAGTACTTCAGTGTGACTGAAGTTTTTACACGTCAAATTATTCAGTATTTTGTGGATTACTACAGAGTACTTAATTAAAATTTACTTAAATTAAAATGCTGTACTTTAATTCAAATTTAAAAGTTCCATGCGAATCCAATAAGTACATTTGAAAAGCCACCTTAATAGTAACATTTCGATTAAACTTGTTTATACAGACAGGTTCGACAACATAAAACATAACATTTATCAGTTGGTAGTATTTTTGAAATCAACACAATTGCATCATTTGTGATGTGCTCTCGTCACGTAAAGACGTATTTATGTATAAATATTTTGTGTACTTTTTAATTAAATATTTAAGTTAATATATTATTTCAATTAAATAAGTGAAAAACAATTTAAGTGTTGCTTATATATGATGTTGAATATTTAAAAAAAAAATAAAAAATTTTCTTGAAATGAAAATAAATTTTGGCGGCGCAATACAACACGTTTTTTTGTTGTTGAAAATAGGAAAATAGACGCCACACGATTTGATTATTATTTCGTAAAAATGTGTTTCATCTATGTTATTAGCAACCGCTTATTTATAAAATAGAAAATATGAATTTTAATATGGTTTTATACGTGAAAACATAATCGCATACATATTATGATTTATCAAACATATTTATAGTAACGCTATTCGCCGCTAGATAACACTACCGATATGTAAGGAGGTATTTATTTTAAGTTAAATACATAATTATAATTTTTTTACTAAATAGTTTTTTGTGCGTTTAATTATGTTAATCATAATCTAGTGTTTAAATACATTGGTTTAAAACCGAAAATGATAAAGATTATAAACATCGCAATTACTACAAATTTGTTATGTATGACTATCGGTTTATGATTATGACTTTATAATCTCACAAAAGCTAACTTTAATACATATTCAACGAACATTAAAAATTGGTAAGAGCTGAAATGATCCTTTCAATTTTCATTAAATTCCAATTGGTTACATTTGGGCAGCTGATTCAAATGATAACTATGCAAATTAAATGGAAAATATGTTACGCTGGTTTAAAATAAATTCAAATTGATAAACAGCCCTAATATTTTGAACACTGGCAAAAATGACTAGAACTTAATTTTTTTCATTTTATAGAAGTTTAAAAACGTTACTGTTGTGCTGTCTGAATATGAATGTATTTATAATTAGAAAATGATAATATAATGCATGTTTTGGCGTTAATATTGTATGGCCACACTAACTTAATTGATTACAAGAGTGATGTTGTGAGCTTAGTGGTACAATCTGATGGCCATAAATTAAACTAATTATACCTAATTTCCCAACATGTTTACTGATACCGGCTCCTACGTCCCTAAGAGTTTAAATCTAAAGACCCTCTTAGGAGGGCTAAGTATTTGCTTCGCTCTCCCCTAGTGCCAGCGATAGTTATCAAAACTGTTAGCCTCAGATATTGTCAAACAGGTTCGTTTAAGTGTTGAGGAAAAACATAAATAGTCGCTAATCGTGTTTCATATTCAATTACAAAATATAATGTTCCCGAATTTACAAATGCTTAAATAAAGTTCTAACTTAGCCTATCATTATCTGTATTGGCCGATAGAAGAAATAACGGTTGCTACAAAAGTTTCAAGCAAATATATTGTTTGAACAATACATCAATTGGATAAATATTATGTAAGTTACATAAATTTAAAATTTTCTGTTAAATTTACAAAATTATTATCTAGGCAATCAAATATATTTAGTTACATTCAGAGAACTACTTAATCTTTACCACTTAAAGTTTTAACAACAATTAAATAAACCAGTGCAACTAATTTGTTGTTAGTCAAAATTTGGTCATTAATAATAACAAAACCATTTATCGCTAAGAAGAGATTAAAAAAAAAAACAGGTAAAGTAAATATTAGAAATCCTTATGATCAGTGGGTCACAAGAATTTCTAATTTTTCTTCAATCAAAACCTGTCCTTTTTAAGTTCTATTTGAGATGGGGGTCGATTCTGCTTTCAGTTTGTTATACAAGAATTTACTCAAAATAAGCATTAAAGTATTTTTTAAGAGCATTAAACCTGCCTCGTTACTGCAATCTTTTTTATAATTTTTTTTTCACAGATTTGTTTGTTTCTTAACTTTGCAATCTGTTCTGGGGCTGAAGCTCTCTTAACTCTTTCGCGGTTAATTTTTAACGTCCTACCTTACGCCGTCTCCAGCCAAATCGAGGACACAAGAATACAGGTTCGATTTTAAATCCATCTGCCCCAGCCAGCCTGCACTGACATGGACGACGGTTCGGCCCATGGATTCTGCACTCCAACAGGGGGTCATAGTTGTGTTCATCGTCATCACCGATCGTAACCAGGTAATAAAAATCTCTTTTGCAACCCTCCCCCGTTGGGAGCAATTGGCGCAGCTTTAACCACTGCGCCAATTGCTCGGTTCCCACAGATTCAGATAACTATTTTCCTACTGTATATCATTGCTATGGTTTATTTCTAAAATACTTAGGAATAAAATGATTCGATTCGTGCCGTCCACCAATGTAAAAAATATTCGTGTTAAATTTTTAAGGTTTGAACACTTTACAGACATATATAAACGGAAAGCATTTTGTTTGTTATGGCTATTTTTATTGCTTCGAGGATAGTTAATGTTTCTAGTGATTTTATTGATATTCTTCTATCTTTATGCTGTTAGTGTCTTCCTTATATATTTGTTATATATTCCATTTCCTCTTGTATTGTTAAATATTGCCCCGTCTGTAAAGCAGATTTCATCTACCCGAAATTTTTAATATATGTATGTGTTTACAGTGGTTTGTATTGAGGTTTTATTTTTCTTGCATTCTTTTATTCTGTGTAATAATTTGGTGTCTATAATTATGTTATTATCCCATTTCATGGCCTTTTAGGAACTGTATCCAGCCTGTTTTTATGTGCTTATAATGTTTGTATTTTTTATTTCCTGACCAATGATGGTGTTGTTATAAAAGTTTTTATAAAAGTTTTATTAATATATATATATATATATATATATATATATATATATATATATATATATATATATATATATATATATATATATATATATATATATATATATATATATATATATATATATATATATATATATATATATATATATATATATATATATATATATATATATATATATATATATATATATATATATATATATATATATATATATATATATATATATATATATATATATATATATATATATATATATGGTGTCCCATTGGGACGAGTCCAAACGAATAGGGCGTGTAGCTGGATCAATATCATGAAAAAAATTCCACTACGAATATGCCCGAAAATGAACCGTTACCGACTTGAATTGCATTTCAAAATGTTTAGCACGGAACAATACCTTGAATCATCTAAATGCCAATAAAATTAAAATAACTCAATTATTTTTTTCTATAATTTTAAAGGCACAGAGTGCTTGGTACTTTTCTGGAAGTAAGAATATCATGCATTGCGTTTTCCATAAAGAAAACGTTGGTCGAATCAAAAAAATTCATTTAACTCATTTTTTCTTGAAAATATCACTTAATATTTTTTTTTATTTATTTCAAATTTAGATTTAATAGACAATTTACTAAATATATTATTTAAATGATTTTTATCTAATCACGCAGTTTTCGAGATATTAACATTTCAATTTAGTACTTGTTCAAGTAAAAAATTTATTGTATTGTACAACTCTTTTTAAATAAAGCAGCAATCGTTTTAAACAAAAACAAACATTTAGTAATTGAATGTTGCATTTGTTAAATCTTTTTAATCGTTAGTAAACGTATTGCTAAAATCGTTGTTAATCTTTTTAAAATAATTTGTTTGCGCGTTTCTAATCAGAAATAAAAAAAATGCCACGCTATACATTTAAAGAACTCGCTGATATCCATTTTATTTATGGTTTATGTAACGGAAATGGACGAGCTGCGGAGCGTGAATATGCAAACCATTACCCAGGTAGGTCGGTGCCAGACCATAGAATGTTTTAAAGAGTTAAGAAGATTACGAGAGCGAGGAACATTGTTTCCTTATGAATACGAAAATGTTAGTCAAATTCAATACGAATTCAATACCGACGAACAAATTTTGAATTCTGTACAATAAGATATCCTACCATTAGCACGAGACGACTTTCGATACAACTTGGTATTAGGAAAAATAAAGTCTGGAGGGTACTTCAAAGAAACCATTTCCACCCATTCCACTACACTCCAGTGCAAGAATTATTACCGGTTGATTTAGCAAAAAGAGCAAATTTCTGTCGTTTATTGTTAAACAACGAGGAACATAATCCTTCATATTTGTCATCCATTTTATCCATTTTATTGCCATCCATTTTATAATCCTTCATAGTTGTCATCCATTAGATGAATCGACATTTACGAGGGATAGAATAATAAATTTCCACAATCTTCATGAGTGGCAACCAGAAAACCCACACGTTAAACGAAAATCATCATTCCAAATACGTTTTAAAGTTGATGTATGATATGGTATAATTTGAAATAATTTTATCGGGCCAATTTCACTATCTGAAAGATTGAACTCAGAAAACTATCTTCAATTTTTGAACGAAACAGCTTTTACTGTGCTAGATTCAATTCCACTCATGATGAGAAATACTTTCTTGTAATAACAAGATGGAGCTTCTGCACACCATGGAAGACAAGTTCTAAATTGGTTTAATACAAATTATTCAGGACGATGGATTGGTCGCGGTGGACCTATACCTTGGCCGGATAGATCTCCAGATTTAACACCATTTGACTTTTATGTATGAGGATATTTCAAGGAGAAGTCTACAAATTAAACATTCAGACTAGGGAGCAGTTGGTTACTCGAATCAATAATGCCGGCAACAAACTAAAAGAAAATTTAGAAAATTTCACCATGGTTGCTGCCATTAAAAGACGACTCCAACTATGCTTGTTACAAAATGGAAATCATTTTGAAAATTGTTTGTGAATTTGAAAACTTCATAAACAAAAAAAATGCATAAACAAAATTATTTAGTTGAACAAGTACTGAATTGAAATGTTAATATCTCGAAAACTATGCGTGATTAGATAAAAATTATTTAGACAATTTTTTTAGTAAATCGTCTATTAAATCTAAATAAGAAATAAAAAAAACATCAAGTGATTTTTTCGAGAAAAAATGAGTTAAATGATTTTTTTTGATTCCACCAACGTTGGAAAACGCAATGCATGATATTCTTACTTCCAGAAAAGTGACAAGCACTCTGTGACTTTAAAATTATAGAAAAAAATAATTGAGTTATTTTAATTTTTAGTAGAGTTATTGGCATTTAGATGATTCATGGTATTGTGCCGTGCTAAACATTTTGAAATGCAATTCAAGTAGGTAACGGTTCATTTCCGGGCATATCCGTAGTGGAATTTTTTTCATGATATTGATCCAGCGACACGCCCTATTTGTTTGGACTCGTCCCAATGGGACATCCTGTATAAATATATATATATATATATATATATATATATATATATATATATATATATATATATATATATATATATATATATATTTATATATATATATATATATATATATATATATATATATATATATATATATATATATATATATATATATATATATATATATATATGTAGTTAGATATATCTATTTTGAGTTCAGTGGGAAGGTCTTCCGCTTCCGCAAGTATCGCCGTAATAGGGGTACTATTCACTAAGCCTAAACTTTGTTTTATTCCAGCATTGGTTATATTTTATTTTTTGTAGAATTTATTTTGAATGCTACTAACTATTGGATAGCTGAATCTCATTTTCCCCTCTATTAGGCTTTTGTGTAAGTTTAGTAATGATCTAGGGTGGGCCCCATCGTTTTTCCTTGAGAGTATTTTTAGTACGTTAATTGATGAAGTGCAATTACTCTTAATTTGCGAAAAGTGCTTATTAAACTAAAGTTTTCGATCGACCCAGTAACCCATTGTTTTATTGATGTATAGTTTCTTATTTTATTGGTGTTGATTTCTAAGTCATATTTTTTTACATTCTATCAAATTTGTTAATGATTTTATTTGGATCAGGAAGTCATCAGCGTATTGTAATAATCTTGTGTTTTCGTCATTTATAACGTGGAGGTGAGTTGTATATATATATAAAACAAATCCGGGCTTATCGGGTCTCCTTGTATACCCTTACTTGTGGTGGCTTTGACAAAA
>OY744475.1:103624302-103687223 GCA_963556175.1 Tipula confusa
CGGAAATGCTGCATATAACTCTAAAATGATATGGAATAATTTAAAAAAGCTTTGAATTTCATGCACCACTAATGATGCCATTATTGGATTTTCTCCAGAAGATATCTTAACGTCTATCGGCAAATTTTCCAACTCTTTAAGAGTTTTGTGATTACCTAACATTAGTTTTAATGATATTAACAATGACGATGCTTTTACAGTGCTAAACTCTTTAAAGAAAATCAATTAAAGCAGATACTATAGCATATGATGAGGTTGATTTTAAAATTTTAAAATTATTTATTCACCTATTTCTACCATACGTACTTTTATCATCAATCAGTGTTTGACAAAATCAGTTTTTAACCTCACTATATATAGTGATAATTTATCTGCTCTCTACAAAAAGAAATCATTTGCTCTTTTAGTTCTCTTGAATTTTTTGAAAGCATTTGACCCAGAAACTTTTTTTTGTATTATACATTCCCTAGTTCGTCGATAAGTTGCACACTTATTTGGGCAACCATTCGTGAAATGTGGTGATATACGGTTAGCTATTGGGGACGTAGTTAACGGAATAATTTACTTTTACTTAATCCAAGAAAGAGTAAAGATATATTACTTTCTACGAATAAATCTCTTAACTTTGCACCCTCATTTTTGTTATTCTAGGTACCTAGCTTAGTTTTGCTATTTAATCATTTTTTTTAAATTGTAATATCGATTAAACCGAGGCTTTTGTTAAATAAACCAACAAACTACAATCACAAAATTCAAGTGAAACGATATTTTAAAAAAATATCTGCAAGTCGTAATCTATTATATTCTGTATGTACGATTATACATTTTTGCTATATTATATATTGTAATATTTTATTTCAATATTATATCAAAATACTGTCGCTTATTATATATCTTATATATTACGTTTTGCAATAGCAATTTTCTTATTAGTTTGTTTTATTTTTGGTTGCGTAAGGATAGTCTCTAGATTAGATACATCTTATCTACGAAAATAAAAAAATCTTGTTTAGCTTATAACATTTAAAATTTTATGTATTGCTTTGATTTTTTTTTATTGATTTTCACCGACTTTGACTTTATAGTTTTTATCATCACCATTGATTCAATATTGCTCATCACTTTATGCGTGATAATAATTTTTTTTATATCATTTAATTAAAGTGTCACACCAAAAATTTTGTTTTTATTAATTTAAAATTATGGATAGTAAATATCGGGTCATTACTAATTGTTGCTAACAAATTGTATAAATTTTTGGCTTTTTTAATGTGATCACAGATTTTTCTTATTTTGTGTCAATGTATAAAAATGTTATTAATATTTAATTTTTATATTATATTTTAAAATATATAATTATAAATTATGATTTCATTTCCTTTTTTTTTTTTTTTGTTTTTAATTTTATGGAAGATTTTTAAAAAGTTCATCAATTTATAGTGTTTTGTTAACATTTTGATATTGAATTGATTATAAAGTTTTCATTTTAAGTTTCTGGTGGGAAATACTAAGTTCATAATTGTATAAATAGTTTTAAAAAAATGTCCAAACATAAAAATAAATTAAAATTTAATATTATGTTTTATTAGGGGGATCGAATTGTAATTTATCGTATTCTAAATTATTTTATGGCCGTAACAATAAATTTTTATATACAGATAATTTCGCCACCCCCTCCCACTCTCACAATAATAATTATTATTATGTATAATATTGATAGAAATAAATGTAGATATATATATATATATATATATATATATATATATATATATATATATATATATATATATATATATATATATATATATTATATATTATATATATATTATATATATATATATATAATATATATATATATATATATATATATATAAATTCATAAAACATTAATTATTTAATTTAATTTTTGACTATTCAAATGAAAATTAATTATTATTAATTTAATAGATGTAGATGCAATAATAATTAATTTAAAAAGATAACATATTTATCTAATTATCTAAAAGTATTTCTAATTAAGTATTTTAAATATTATGTAAAAACTAAAAATGATTTAAAATACAAAAAATGTTTTAATACTCATCACAATTTAATGAGTTTCTAGCACAACCATATTTTTGTTTATTTATTTTAGAGTTTATTGATTAATTTTATATTTATGTTAATAGAATGCAATTAAGTACACAATTACTTAGTAAACATTTTACATTTGATCAATAGACTTAAATGCTTTAAAAGCGTTTTACTTCGAAAGCCGGTCGAAATTAAATTAACTCAATCGAAATTTTTATTGGCTCGTCGAAGTTATATACGTTACTAGTCTGTGATATCAAGATTAGTGGTCTCGAATTCAAGAGATAAGACCAAAAATAATTCGATTCAATTAAACATAGTAGGATTTTATTTTAAGAAACTGTGACCTGATTGTCAAATTACCCTGAATGTGCTTTTCGATTCTATTAACAAATTCCGTATTATTAAACTATATTTCTTTAATAAATTGTATATTCAGATTTCGATTGAATTTTTATTTTTTAATATATATAATATTTTAGTTAATACTGCTATTAAATTATAATTTTTTTTTTTTAATTATTTCAAAACTCCAAAAAAATATAAATTTAAAATTACCTACATACGTACAATAATTTTTAATTGTGTACATGAAAAAACATAGATATTGATTTCAGGTCTCAAACTGTATGTTTTTAAGATACATTTTAATAATTCGATTGTTTTTTATATTTTTTAATTAAAATTAATTTTGTTTAATTAAATCATTTTATGATTTTTTGTTTTGAAAAACTCATCAGGTAACTATTTACAAGCTCTACATAATAAAGATTTCTAGAGTGACAAAGATATTATATTATATAAAGATTAAAAACTTATCGTAAGCGCATCTCATTTTTTATTTATTTTTCTGAATTAATTTACTATAACGATTTCTAAATTTATTTAATAAGTAGATTAGTACGAAACGAATTCCAATCAAATTGTACGCTTAATTAATGTATTTAATAATGAATATAAATTTATTGAATACAAAAACACTGAATTTATTTTAATTTATATCAACATTATAATTTATAAGATAAATAAATAAAATAAAATTATAATTTTTTTAATTTAATACATACAAGAATTTTTCTTTAAATACGATTATATAATTATTGTATTTTTATTTTATTTTAATTAGGTACAAGTTTCTTGGTATTTTCTTTTGTGTGTGTATCAATTATCTAATTTTTTTTTGAAAATCTTAATTAATTACCAACTTTAACTTATTAATTATTAATTTATTATAAATATATATATATATATATATATATATATATATATATATATATATATATATATATATATATATATATATATTATATATAATATAATATATATATATATATATATATATATTATATATATATATATATATATATATATATATATATATATATATATATATATATATATATATATATATATATATATTTATATTTATATTATATATATATATATATATATATATATATATATATATATATATATTTATATATATATATATATATATATATATAATATATATATTTTATATATATATATATATATATATATATATATTTATATATATATATATATATATATAATATATATATATATATATATATATATATATATATATATTTAATAGGACATGTTTTAATTTTTAAATATTGAAGCACCTTTTTTTTTGTTAAATTAAAATGTTTGTTAATCATTTTTTATCGAAATGCAGCTACTAAAATTTTATTATTTTTATTTTTTATACTTATCATGGGTCAATTTATATGGACTATAATCACTGGTAAGTATTTGTGTCTAAAGGACTATTAAAAAATTTAAATTTTATTTCCAAAGAAGCTTAAGCTTTCTGAATATTCTACTAATTTTATATTAACATTAGTCTGAGTCACAAATCTGGGGGCCTATTATGAAACTTTTCCGACATCGTAAATTCCGTTTCGCACTGGATATTACTATTAAAAACATCGTCTCGCGGATTTTAAGGTAACATTTTTACAACAGCTCGTTAGGTGACGGAAATCATCTCATTATTATTTTTTTTTTTTGTTTTTTATAATTTAAAAATTTAATCAATTTTAAAATATAATAGTCATACATTAATTCATATTTGACAGTTAAAAACTCATAGAAATATCCGCCGCAGATCGGATTTTATGACAACGTATTTTCCGACAAATTTTAAATCTTTGAAATTTGATACATTTGGTAATGCAGGAATTGTAATTCTTTCCTATAATATCTTTAGACAGGGTGTTCTATATAATCCTACTAGTAACAGGGCGTTCTATATAAAAAGTGGAATAAAAGTTGGGGAATCTCCAAAATAAATAAAAGTAAAACTCTAAACTTTGATACATATCTAAATCCTTAAAATTGAGAATATTGAAAATGTATGTAAATAATTTCATAAAAATAGGGAGATACCTAAATATAGAAAATTTAGATGTCCATGATTTACATGGTAAAATCATTATGGTTTTTTGGTTGTAATCAAATTATTGGATGGTAGAAAAATTAAGTGATAGTAGTAAAGTAGATAGAGATAAAAAGTTTTGCAAAATAGAAGAGGATGGTTTTGCGAATTTCAGTCTTATTCAAGCAGTGTCGAAGCTAGAATATATTTCGCCTGATGCAATTTACAAAAGTGATGCTCCAAACAAAAATCCGTTCCCAGATTACATCAAAGGAGGATTTTTCAATGCGTTTTGAGGTTCCCCACTGAAACATAACATTCTTAACTAAACGTATGTAAAACGTATGTTTTAATAAAATAATTTTACTAGAAAATTAAAATAACTGATTGTGACTAATGCGTCATAATTCAGAACTGCATTTATAAATCTAAAATTAAATATATTTAAAAATAAAGAATAGATTTTTTAAAACTCAAATTTTTAACAAAATCATCTATGAATAATTTTTCTTTTGACATTTTGTCATTTTGCTGTTTTGAAAAGCTCCGTTTTCAGGAATTTACCGTTACTGGTATCGTCATTAATTTTTTAGAGCTTTATACTATTATAGGTAAATCTAAATTTTATATATAAATATAATATTTAAAGAGTTGATTGGTGACAATTTCGGAAAATTTATAAAATTGAAAATGTTTGCATCAAATTATTAAATCCACTTATGCCAGACTTTCCACTATAAAAAAGTACGCTTTTTCTTCGACTTTAAACAATTACTGCGTAAATTGATGGGAGAACCGACGAAATTTTATAAACACATTTAAAAATATCGTTGTGGTTTGAAGTTTGTTCAAATTCACTATATCAGATTGTGGATATGATCATTAATTCCCAAATAAATTTCAACTTTAAGCCTATCTGCTTGATTTAGTACATGGTGCTAAATTAGAGGAAAAAGTAAAGGACTTAAATCATCACTTCTTAAATTATTAAAAAATATTTTAAGGTATCCAGTTATGCAAATTGAATGATTTTTGTAAATATTTAGCGGGACCTTGTGAATAAACTCTACTTACAGTATTTTATTGCCATAAACTTCAGCTGAGTTGCGTCAATGAGTCCTTGTCGTTTCTACTAAAGTTTATATATATAAAATAAATGCAAAATTAACGGTTGCATGGCATCTATATAACGCATCAATACTTAACGAAAATTATCAATTTAATCCATACTTAATTCAACAATTATTAACGTCTCCAAAATTCTACTTTGTTTTTTTAGACACGTTTTCCATTAAGTTAACTTAACGAAACTTTTTCAATTTAACTTTTTTTTTCAATTGGAATATTTTTCTATTTTGAAAATATTTTTTGTTTTAATTGTACACAAATAAATTAACGAGTATTTAACGAAATAATAAAGATTTTAAAAGATAAAAGTTTTTAAATTAACGAGTATTTAGCAAAACCTATTATAAAAATGCATCTTACAAGTTTTTTTAAAATAAATTAACGAATTATGGACACTTTTTTAAAACTTTAAATATAAATTAGTTAAAGGTGTGGACAATCACCGTTTAGAAGAAAAATATTGTTGGAGCTGGTAAAGTTCCCATCACTTAAAATATAATAGCTGTTGGTATGAAAAATACAAAATACAAACTAAAGCTGATAAGTTTTAATGGCAATTGGAAGTATCATTGTAACTTAACACTTTAATTAATCATTGAAAAACTTAACGAAACATTTTTCATATTTAATTTTTGGTGTGATTCAATGATTACTAAAACTTAACGACAATTTAAGATATTTAAACTGAAATGGTGAAATTGATTGGTTCTTATCTTAAACTTGGAAGGTTTCGGGCATATTGTAAGATTAATTAACAATTATAAAATCAAAAATACTATCTGTAGTAGAGCATAAATTTTTAGCGAGGTCCTACACACTTAGCTGGATTATTCGGAAACCGTGAAACGACACAGCGAGCTTAAATTTTCACAGTTTAGAATGTAACATGTTTTCTATGTGTGCTAAAAAATTATCATGGTCGATTAAGCACTTCTTATTATTAAACATATTCGTTTTCAAAAAACTCGATTCGCGGCGAATTGTAGTATTACGAAATTGTTTTGCTTTCGAATAATTCGATATGTATCGAATTTTACGAAACTGTGACGTCAAAATCCGACTACTCTATAGATGGCGAATAGCGTATTATTCGAAGTGTCAATGGTAGTGGTTGAATATTTTTCTTGTGTTAAATAAAGATAAGTTTAATTTTTTGTGACAAATAAAGACAATTAGTTAAATTTCGTGTGTAAATAAAGACAATTGTTAAATTTTGGGTGATAAATTAAGACGAATTACTTTTATTTGTAATATTGAAGATAAACTTCATTCGTTTAAATTTAAAAATTCGCTTATGTTTCATAATAAACATATTCGTCGCGTATCGAATCTTTAGATATCGAATATTCCGAAAGCGAATTTTGTTTCATAATAGACCCCCTGCTAAATTTTTAGCAGAAACACGACTTAACTTGCCTAGCAAACTGACCTCAAAGCAAAAAAAAAATCAGTAGGGTTAGATCTATTGCAATAAATTAACTAAGTAGTATTTTTAATATAAGTCTTTATAAACGCAACAAGCCTCGGCAAAGCAGAATGTGGTCTTATAGACGGTATTTTCGAGGTTGTTTCTGTATGCGCCAACTATTTTTCAATCATGGCAATAATTAAATAATTAAAGCTAATATTGACTTCGAAATAGTAAGAATGCAATACAAAGGATGATTATTCCATTTTAGACAGATCTTTTGGCCAAAGGTTTCAGTTTGCAAAATCGAATGCTAAACAGTTTAGTTTTAGTACCTGGAAATGAAGTTTGTAGTTAGAACTACGTAGTTTAATCAAAGTCTCTTGCTTATTACCAAAAACACTTGGAGAACTAAATTTAAAAATGGCCAATGTCATTAAATAAAAATAAAAATATGGATTGCAAAATGAATGGGAAATAAAATTCAGAAAACTGTTTTTTACTAATTTTACTTGTTTCACCTTGCAGCAGTCACCTTACAGTGAAATATGTCTCCTAAATTTAATTAGATTAAAAATTGGTCATCGGAATGCTAGGGGCACTTGAAATAAAATATTTGTAGTTTCCGATTATATTCAACGTAATGAAATAGATATATTATTATTATATAAAACTGATTTAAACAGTAAAATTAAATTTAATAATAAATTTAAAATTAAATTTAAACTATAAACCGACACTATATAATTTATAGATAATATCGTTTTGATAAAAAAGAAGAAAATTCTCATTGTCTAATAACAAGATTAAATAATAAAGTTATAGAAGGGTTGGAAGTTTCAACCTCTGAAAGGAAAATTTCTTTAATTACTAAGTAGTTTTTTTCAGGATCAAACAATCCATTAACACTAAACCACTATAAAAAATGGATTATCCAAAATAATTAAATTAAACGGTTCGTGCGTTTTCTGTGGCGAGTTGAACTCGAGACATCGACTCTGGGTGTCCAGGGGAAATAAAGCATGAGAAATATTACAGAATTTATAGTATGTAGGTAATCAATTTTCAATATTACTACCAAATATCCCTATATTTGTTTCCCATTATGTGGAAATCCATCGGTCTTAGACGTCATTGTGACAAGCATCCCAGAGTCAGTATCAATCATTTTTGCACATGATTCTCTTACGTCTCCGATCATCGTTTAATAACTTGTGAACTAAATATCACTGACGTGACATTAAACTCTCTAAAATTCGTTTTCTGTTACTAGCGCGCTAACTGTAAAGTTTCAAAGCATACTTAATAGACAAATCAACCTAGATAGTTATTAGTGCCGCCAGAATAAATTCAATTGAAAGTGTTGACAATCACGTCAACATCCACTAAAATTTTGTTCCTAGCCCAGGAACAAAGTAATCCTAAAATTTGGTCCAGAAATTTAAATACATTGGTACTTCTCATACCCTAACTCTAATAAAAAAAACGTAATAGGTTTCGAATAGTGTGACAATCGTTGCGAGAACCGATTAATCGTGAATTATATTTAAAATTAAATCGATACATTCAGCAATATTAATATATTAACACCGAAATTGCTCATGAAATTGTATATTGAAACATTTTACTCATGGCGTCAAATCTATTACAAACTTGCTAAGGTAGTCAAATGTAATAAACCCTCATTGTTGAAGCAATTCAGTCAACGTGCTAATAATGGTCACAAAGGTTAGACAAAAGGGTAGGTAATTACACCACAAGTCTAAGCTACAGACCCAACCTACCAAACAGAAGACGCACGTATGCGGATGCACCGATTTAGTGAAATTTTTATAAGCTATGCAAACCATGCCAAAAAGCAGGTGTAAAAATAAAGTGCTGGCTCTCCTCTTAAAGATGGTCATAATTTTATCATAATTGTTAGTACTGCTTTGATTTAATTTTCTGTATCAGGTCTGTTTTGATATATCTAAGTAAATAATTCGAATAGAATTATCCAAGAACCAAATTAAATTAAGCAATATTTATTTTTAGTAATTGCATTTTTATTAATTTCTAAAAAGAACCAAAAAAAAATAATAAATAAAAATGATAAATCCATAATTTGTAATAATCATAATAAATTCTTTATTGAAACAAAAATTAAAAATAAGTAAACACAAAGTATATAAATTTAACATGAATAATAATCAATACAAATTAAAATTAAACAAAATGAAAAGAAAAAATGAAAAACACATATTCAAATGAAACATAATTAACTAAAACAAACGAATAAATAAATCAAAATTCCAAAAACATACTAAAAATTAAATTAATATTTCATATATTTTAACAAAAATAAATTCAAATAATAATTTTTAACAATAATTGTCAAAAAAAATTTTATAGATTGTTTGTAGAAAAATACATTAAACATGGAATAAGTATATTTAATAATATTTTTTTTTATTAGTTTTTTTTTTAATAATTAATTTAATTAATTATATGTAAAAAAAAGTTTTTAAACGTGATCGTTTCATATTTATTTAACTTTATATCTCCAGAAATGCCACAAAACAAAAAAAATTTATAAAAAATCATAAACGATTTGTGTATATGTATAATTAATCAATAATTAATATTAATTTAAATTATGATTGTAACATTATTTTGTTTTGTTTTTTTTTTTTTTATTTATTTTTCAAAATATTCATTATAAAAATTGTTTTTTTGTTTTCTTTTTTAAATTACACATAATAATGGAATTTTTGTTTGTTTGTTTGTAAATTTTAATTTAATTTATAATAATTAAATATACATAATTTATAATTATTAAAGACATAATTTTATATAATTAATTATAAATAAAAAAAATGTTTGTTTTTAAGGAAATAGACATAATTCAACAAAAAAACAATAATGTAAACAATTTTGTTTTGGTTTAAAAAGTGAAATTCAAGACAAAATTTTAAATAATTTACTAAAAATTTAATGAGTCACAAAAAAAACTTAATATAGTGTTTGTGTGTGAACCAAATATTAATTATAATAAATTTTATAGAAATTTTAATTTAATTCATTCACGCATTAATTGCTGCCTTCGCTTTATTAGTTTTAAAACTTACTTGAAGCACTCGATTACCCAATGTATAACCATTCAGCGATTGTATGGCTACTACGGCCTCATCATAATTCGTCATTGTAACAAAGCCGAAACCTTTACATTTATTTGATTGTAAATCTCGTATAACCTTTTAATTAGAAAAATAATATAATTAGTTTTATTGTTATTTTTAATTTAGTATAGTAAACAAGTGTAATTTTTTTTAACTTTATGCAAACAAACGCCTAAATATTAATTTTATAGAGATTGGATTTCATATTTAGTTTCAAACCACCGTGATGAACCAACACGCCCGCTCCTGGCAGAAACTTCCCAATGACATAACCAACTGTCTCCAAAAACCACTCAAAATTCACAAATGGACTGATAACCCTCCATCTCCTTTGCAACAGACACTAATCAAACAACAACACCTTTGGCCTATCTCAAGTAAAAATTGTACAGAAATCTATCCGCAGTCACACCCACAACAAACTGACCCAGGACCTAAACTCACGCTCTAACTAAGAATCCACGGACACCAACATAGACAAACTCACAAACCGCATTCAACCAGCAATAAACTCCTCCTCGTCACCAATCCCCATCCAAAACAGCTCCAACAGAAGAATAATTTTAAAACAATGACATACATTTTCATTTAAATATAATTGTTTTCCTTCCTACGGGATTATCAGAGGACCGTTTTCGCACTCTTTGGGCTTGGCCGTGCTGCTTGTCTTCATTGTGCACTATGATGAAACCCAGATAATGTGTTATAGGCATTATAACGTTCCTCAGGACCATAACGACATTTTGGGACCTAAGTTTACCGGTCCTAAGCCGATATGGCTTAAAACACCCACATGTTCCTCTAAAAACTAGCACAGATTAGATCCACCTCCTCGTAATGACGATTGACCAATCGACTTAGTTCTCTTATCTATCTGGCAATTAATCTGTGTCGTCATCCTGCTGAATTGATATCATGCGCGTTCTGCTCTTTTGTATCAACATGCGGAATTGGTCCAAATCTACGTTTCTTACAGTCAAATCGATTGCACAACTGTACTGGGCCAATTAAGGGCTGCGAGAGGGAATCGCGATGGCAACATTGAACTAAGAAGACACAGTTTGACATCGCAAGTCCTAAGAGACCATCCTATAACACGTTCCAGATGTTTGGACCCATATCTCTGATGTGTCCGCTAGGCGTCTCATATAACAGTTTCCGACTGTCCAGATCTCGCATAATCGTCTTCGAAAACTGTTCTGACGACGTGGTCACCGGATACACTACTAGCTTAGCCTGGTGACAGGCCTTTTCTACTCGCTCGACTGCACCAATGACCTCTGAAATGACATTCAAATTTAAGAGCTCTTATGAAATTCATGCTGCCCAGGCGATAGACCTCTACGGGTTCCCTAAAGGCTGTCTCGTTGAAGCACATCGACGGAAATACTCCTAGCTAGAACTTACTATCTACAATGCCTCTACTATAACTCCATTCGGCTCGGAGCTCCCCTTGTCTTCAAACTTGCCACTGCACTAGTAAGCTCATCCTCCATGAACTCAGATATTCCCTATTTGACTTGAGACATCACCTTCTTTCCTCAGAATTTGTGTTGGGCAGAAGGTATCTACTAAATGTTTTCCATTATTTCTGAGGCCATATAGTGTTACATACATCAACGAGTGACGTGCTTATATCCGCTGCCCCATGGAGCACTATTTACTTCATCACACAACGCCCGCCAGCAGCGAGTCTTGCTCAATATTGCTGTCAATATTGGCTACTCTAAGTTCTTTTTTTGAGCTGTGCATGCAGTTGACCTGATAAATGCATTATGACTATCCCGCACTCACTGAGCAATGCGCATGAAACGCAATGCAGTCCTTAGTTGCGGTATTATCATTCCATCAATAGACTTAACGCCTTCTATTCCATTGAATTTTTTTTTACATTGAAATCACACGTCCGCTGATATTACCCTGCGATATTATCAGCAGTAGTTTCAACTTGGTTTAAAGATGAGCCCCAATGCCCCAAGATAGTAATATTTGAAGGGAGATACGCACTGAAAAATGTGATGCCTCTGCTACTTATCCAGCTGTTGCCATTTCCTGAGCCGTGGCTATCAATTCGACATCTACAAGCATTAACGATAAGACGTTTGACAACCTTTGGCAGTTTTAAAAAACACTTAGACAAAAAATTAAAACAATAAAAATGGAGGCATACAAAATGGATCTGGACCCGCGTAAGTTAACGGATACAATATTTAGGAATGACACGTGGAACGTGCAATCGTACTGTAGTGCCACGAACTAGCGACCGATAAAAGGGAAAAAGTACCTTGCGATCGCTCATTGTGGCTAGCACATTCTTAACCTAGCGAGTGGCGCAGTGGTTAGAGTGGCGACGCTTGGAGCGGCAGGTACCGAGTTCGAATCTTAATAGTGGCAGGATGCAAAAGGGCATTTTTCACATGATTACGATCGGTGATATTGATGAACACAACTTTGACCCCCTATTGGTGTGCAGATTTCATGGGCCGACCCATCTTTCATGTCATTACAGTACAGAGTGACCTGGAGCTATGCAATGCGCAGAAGATATACTGTGATTGGGTTGAATGAAAAAAATTATTGAAGTAATCAGCCTTCAAGCGGCTTTAAATCCATCCACTGGCTAATAAAAAAAAACTTACAAATATCAACTTACAATATCCAGAAACATTAAAACACTCCTATAAACTGGCCTAATACCATGTGAAAATGGCCAAGTGTTAATTTCTAAGGGATCTCGGGTCATCCAAAATTTGTCCCAATTGGTCACTGCAAATCTACGATGGCAGTTGTCGCACAAGTCAGGAACCACAGGAAACGAACTTTACGATTCAACTGTGCAGGTGTGATCAACGATCGTGTACCCTCTACAAGAGGTACTGAGATCAGTATCGCCCAGGCGTATTTAGGTATGGTTAAATATAAAACACAAACATGATTGGTTTGATAAGAAGTACCGCCTTGCTGTCCAGCAACAGAAAGTTATGCCCGATGAGTGCTTCATCTTTAAGATAGGAGATCGCTCTTTTTGCACGACACACATATTACTGTCTTACATAGTATTGGAGAAAATCAATTCTTTAACGGAGTAAATTGTAGATCAATGATTGACCATTTGTGACGAATTATTTACTTTCGTATACTATATACAAATAGGTCCTCCTTTAATCTCATGTCAATCCAACCAAACCCTGGCATATGGTGATGATTTCTGTGATTGAACTGAAGGACAACGAAGTAAAAAATACTACTGGGATACGTACGGTTCTCAGCTTCCGGTGGTCTCACAATTAATGAGTTTAAAACAAAATATATGATGGGTAATGCCCCGTCTCTCTACTCCTGAAAATTGTGACAGGGGATATATAAAGCACTTTTTGCTGATGCTCACGGTACTGTATTCTCAAGTCAACTGCTAAATACCTTGCAAATAGAAATTCGGGAGAAGTGTCATGCGCATAAAATACGGCCCCAAACGCAACGATGATCATTTATCGAATTCTATTCAACCACATTAGACATTCATTCAAAGTTCCTGGTGTGTGTCATTACATCAAAGAACAATAAGTACGCTTTGCGAACTAGTTGTCTAAAACAGTACGATTTGTATCGCCGAATTTAGTGATCGACATCGATAGGTATTAAAAATTTTGTTCTTGTTTTAATGCAATTATGAAATTTAAACTTGATACTAAAAGCGTCAATTTAAAATATATATTTACCTTAACCGATTGCACAGCACCAAACGGACCAAATAATTGCCATAATACATTTTCTTCTGTTTCGGGCGCTAAATTATAAACGAATATACACCAACCTGATCCATTTATCGCTGTTCCAGGTAGCATAGAGTTTGCCAGTAGATCACCCGTTAATGGTGAATATCTTGACGTGATTGAACTGTAATTCATACTTAAACGTAAATTAATATCATTTCAAACGAAAAAAAAAAATATGTTAAATATGATTTTTAGTTACCTAAAACGACCAGCAGCGGGATGTATTCCCGGTCCAGGATATCGTCGTGCTGTTTGCGGTGTTAAATATGCTGCCAATGGTGGATACGATTTATTACTACTGGGATTGTTGGCGAATTTAACCGTTATCGGTTCGGTCGTACCTTTCGGTGTTGTTGCATTTAAATCTTTAATGGCTCTTTCCGCTTCCATCCGTTGATCGAATCGTATGAATCCAACACCTTTAGAAAGGCCTAACATAAATTAACTTTTGTACATTTATTTATTTACATTACAAAAAGCGATCAACATAATGACAACAAAACAATAAAATAATTAAATATGATGTCGAAATGTACACGAATGATTTTAGGTACATACGATTATATTTAACAAATGCTACGGTTTTCTGGATTTTGAGAATTTTTTTTAATTTTTTAGAATTAGAATGGTTGATTTTAAAATTTAGTATTAAAAATAATGAGTTAAAATATATGTATAATAACAAAAAATAAAAAACCAAAGCATAAAAAATTAAGACATAAATAATTTGGCAATAACAAAATATAATTGATGATAAAAATATTCCAACATGCTAGAGGATTAGTACAATGATTAGGCATACAAAATTCTGAATTTTAAATATCGCATAGTGTTGCATATGAAGAAATTTAAAACGCTTAAAACTAAGTGAATTCTGTTAATGTATAAACGTCTAGTCACCGCTTTTATAGTGATGAATAAGATTACGGCTGATAGTTGGTAAAATACAACCTGCATCTAACGACCGAGCTTTTTTAAAAATATGTTGATTTAGCTACCCTCTTAAGTAAACACATGTTAGGTATACCCGGACATTGCAAAGCAAACCATAAGATCCCAATGGATTAAGTCATAGGTTTGTTATAATAGAAATTCAAGAACACCTGTTGCACGTCACGAGATGTCTCGTAATATTTAGAAAGAATCATCCTGAACGAAAAAACTTAATCAGTGACTGACCGATTTAGACGAAAACCTCTTTGGTAGTCCTACAATTTCCTCCGCCGGAGGATAATTTGTATACTGTGCGAAGGAGAGCTATGTCTGCTCCGTAGTCTGTATTGGAAAACTTTCAAATATGGCATTTAACACTTGTTGACCCTTCATTCGAAAGGTCGAGCACTGCATTGATGTTAACACAGAGGTTCAAAAGAAAGCGGCGTGGCGGCCGCTTCTGGAACCTCTGGGTGCTTGATTAAGCAGGCAATAAGGCTCTATCCAGGTAAGGGATATGCTCCTAGTTGGGCCGACTTTTCACTTTGTCATCTATTTTGAAAGTGGGCAGTAGGCACAGTTTCTGGGATAATTTTCTTTAGAAATCTATTGAACTTCCTACTAGAATAAAGAACCAACTTAAACCACCAGAGAGCTCATGTGTGGCAAATCTACCTGTATACGAGTCTCGTAGATCTACGTTGGAGAAGATAAAATATATTCTCGTGTGCTTTAGGGGAGCGCCCGGTATATTTCCATTTGTCAACCATTAAAAGTAGTTTAGTGTAGTTGGTAAAACTTTTAGTATTCTTAAAACTTATTTTTTCTCTTGTCTTATTTCAGAATTATCAGTGAGAAAATTATTTCGTGACATATTGGTTCGGATATAGCCGTAGTCAGAAATGTAGTAGTGACTGCCATCCGGCAACCGTTATATAAGTATGATTTGAGAGGCATATTCGCTATGTTTCCACATGATAATAATCGACTTCGAGCAGCGCGGAATAGAATAGAAGCGTAGGAAGGAATGCTAATATTCTTCTTACGGCTGAAGGGCAAGCAGCCTTAGTACAAGTTTTAAACATTTCGGTTGTGATAATTAACATTATGCCAGCACAGCCGATGATGTGGAATTGTCTGCAACTTATATTGATCCGCATCCGAATTTCTATGATCCTCACCGAGGCTAATTATACGAAGTGAGCCGCTATGCTGATGGAAGGTTCCACCAGCTTAACCATCCTGTACGGATAGAAGGTTCGGACGCGCAGTCTTTGGTGTCGATTCAGCAATTGTCGCTGACTGGCCTCGCGGCAATAATCAAGTTATCGAAAGAGCTACAAATGCACAAGCGACTAAAGAAAAAGTCGCAACTCGTGAGGCTACTCACAGTTGGAGCCGGTTTCAGATGAGATTGCAGCTAATAGACAGCGTATTTTCGCACTTAGAGTCGCCCTAGACGAAATCATTGAGACCCGTAGGCAGTTCCTTTCCACCGGAATACCGAGCTCTTCGGCGATCATACTGGCGAGCCTTTGGGAGGTTAATCCCGACGTCGGAGCAGGGAGAGTACCCGAACTTTCCTTAAGCTCGCCGCCTTGCCTGGTGCTTTATCAACGGTGCCCTCGAGGTGCATGGCACCACACTACCGGCCCCATGTTACACGTCATAGTTACCGGACAACTATTCTGGCCGCGTGTCCAAGACTTATTATAATAATTCTAATAATGAATGCTCAGTACTGTCAGCGAAATCCAATCCAATACACAGAAACGCAGCTAGTATCGGCCTCAATATTGACCGCTTCACGCGGGGGCAACATCACACGCAGTACGAATCGCGGGTGTTATTCAGTCTCACGAATGGCAACAGCGAGAAGAACTGTCCGCTAATCGACCATAAGTTGAGCCCGGCTCAACAATTAATTATCCACAAATGCTCGTAAAAGTGAAGAACGTAAAATGATTTTTTAAAAGCAAGTTTAGGCTGTGCAAACTAAAAAAAAAATTAATGAGGGGGACCGACATTAAATGTATTAAGCATTAAACAATTCTATGTTACACACTCAAGCATCAATAATGTAATGAAAAATAGTGTAACTTAAATGCATAGGTGATTATAAAATTACCATTTTACAAAAATTACAAAACAATACATTGTTAATAAAAATGGGTAAGTAGTTATAAATTTTGTATGCGATTAAACTTTAAACAACAAAAACAAATACAAAAAAAACTGTGTATAGTAGTAATAAGTAGTGAATGCTCAAATAGTTTAATCCAAATTACATACCCGGCATGTTAACTGCCTCTGTAGTAACAAAAATATGCCGCGTTTACATGAAAATAAACAAAAAAATAGAAACAAAAAGAAAAACATAAAAAAATAGTAAACAATAAAACAATTGTTTATGTCAATAAAAATTAACTAAAAATTATTTTAAAGGTACTTTATAAACTGCAGGGTATAAAATTGTTGTTTTGTTTAGAATTCTTAACATTATTTCCAATTTTCATTTCTTGCTAAAAGATAAACTTAATAATTTGGTTCCATGGAAATTTTAACAATTTTTTTGTTGTTTAATTATTCAAACGAAATCCAGAAAAGAACATTTGTTACTTAATTAAATGTTTTTAGTGTAAATATGGGGGCCTAGTGGGGGCAGTAAAATAATATTGGAAAATATTTAAATCCGATTTTGTATAAAAGGATCATTTGTTACAAATTGAAATTTGGCGAAAAAGAGGTCGAAGATTATTATAAAAATTGGAAGTAAACTCGATTAAATAGTAGAATTATGCGTAAATTTAACAAGTAAAATGTACTACTGTTGTTACGTTACTTCATAACATTTTCTAGTTCTATCAAGCTTACCTGTCATGTTATCACATAATATTCTAGAAGTAATAATCCGACCATACGGACTAAAAAGGAGTTCTAAATCCGTTTGAGTCATACTTTTCGGAAGTCCGGATACATATAAATTTGCGCCTTTTATTGACTCGGAACTTGGACGAGCGAACGATACTTTAATTGTTTTATTTTGAAGTCGTAAACCATTTAGAGTGTTAATAGCTTTGTCGGCATCTTCCTGCCGATGATAGTTGACAAATCCGTATCCTAAACTTTGTCCTTAAAATAAAAATTATTAAGAAATTAAATTATTGTTTAAAATACTGTTTACTGTTATAAAAATAATAAAACTCTTATTTATAGGTCATAAAGGGAAGCGTAAAATTATTGTACAAGCGAATACATTGACAAAAAATTTAAAGTTCCTAAGAGTATAACAATTCAGCAATCGCAGTTAGTCCTTAGACCGTGGTCTATCGCATTTCGGATTAGGATGTAAATCGCCTTGTAAACAACGATGCAATCAATACTCGACTATCAGATGAAAAATATAATATGAATGATAGGTAGTCCTGAATAGTGAATTAACGACCGCTACCAAACTAGAAACTATAGTATATAAACGTTCCTTACCACGTCTCTAAAGTAACATTTTGAGCCACTTGCTATGAATTGCCTGTAAATGTTGTAGGTGGTCAGACCAACGAACATTTCCTCATACACAATTTGGTCACAAGTGCAAGATGCAATTTTGATCCAACTAAAGGAAGGTTGAACCTGTTGTTAAATAATAAAAATCACGATAAATAGAGGTGTTGGTATTAGAAAGAATCGCAAGCTTATTGCCTGCCAGCGTTAACTTTAAATTGGGGCCTATCCAAATACCAGCCAGATGGTAGCAAATTAACGAAAACTTACCGAAGATCTGCCACTAATTGATATTATATAAATACACGAGCGTAAGCATAAGCCTCGATTCTCTTAGTCGTGTCATTTCAAGTGACGTGTGATTGTCACGTCACTTTAAGTGAAATGTGGTATTTCTTTAGTCGATCGAAGTGACATGACACGAAATATGTCTATTTTTTTCTGGTAGTACTAACAACTTCCTACTATTTGACAGAAGATTTTTATTTAAAATGCATACAAATTGTCAATTTTACTTGGTTGTTTGTATGATTTATGGAGTCTGTTTATTAATAAAAAATCGATATAACAAATAAATGGGTATTGTTGACTTAATTTTTTATTTTTATAGATAATTCCTAAATATTTATTTGAAAATAATTAAATTATGAAATATGCGAAAATTACACATTGTACAAGTATTTAGTTTTCATTTTATAAGATGAAATTTGTTATTTTATACAAATAAATTACAAATATATTATATATAATAAATTAAAATTTTTTGTATAATTTAATAAAATCTATTAAATTTGTATTCTGCCATTTTATATGTATTTTCTTGCTATCACTTCAAAATATCAAGCGACGAAAAATGTCATTTCATGCGACGATCAACTTTTCATACAACTAACAGAATACCATTTGTGGCACTTAATAAAGTGACGATTGTCACTTCAATCGACTAAGAGAATACCAAAATATGACACGCATTAAGTGACAGGTGCACGACTAAGAGAATAAAGTTGTTAAACGAAAGCCTGGCAGCTCGACAAGTGGCACAGCGAAGTCTCTACTCTCTCGTTCTTCGGTTCCGTGAATTTCCAGCTATTTCCAGTAGACGCAGCCAAAACAATACCATCGACTTTTGACGGTTACATACGGATTAACGTTATGTAGCGTTATGTAAAATTGATAACTTTTCATTTCAATTGAAGAGGTTAGTGCACTTATCAATGGCTAATCCACATTATTAGGGAAACATGGGATTACCCTTAGAAAATGGAAAGAAAATAACAAGCACCAAAGCGATCAATGAAAGTGACCACCAAGATAATACTATCAAGGTGCTTAGTAAAAATTAGGGTCCAGAAAACGATAAGTTTACGTTTAATTCCAGTTTTGCGATGTGAAGTAATTACGTTGACAAAAAAAGGATGCTATCATCGATGTGAAAATTATTTGATTAAATGGGTGGTTGGCACCAACAATTGTCCCGATAAAAATTTCAATGAAGTAATTATAGTCAAAGAATTTAGAGGGGGATGACTTATTACCAAAGGAATTATATATATATATATATATATATATTATAGGTAGATAATATTGCATTACCTCGACATATCGGCACATTTGAACAAACCACGATTTATATTAAAATATATTAAAATTAGTGGACGCGAACAATAAATTCAGCATTCAGCTAAAATCGGCAGATACCAAGCAAGGTAGCTCTATTTAAGACCGTTTTGACCTTTTCTTTAGTTTTATTCAATAGTGAGTAGTTTTATTATTTATCGTTTAAAGAACTAAGGTCTACATATATCATAAAAAAATTGCACCTTACCTGTTACCTTATCCCGAATTAATTTACAACTTTCCACGGATCCGATACTACCAAATAACGATTTTATTTCTTCCTGGGTCATTGTTTGTGGAAGGTAGTTAACTATCAAGTTGGTTTTTGAATCTTCTTGTCCGCCCAGGCCAACGCTGCCTCCACCATTTTGGGTTTTTTCAACAATACCGTTTGTCATCATTACACACAAATTATTTTTATCAATTAAATTAATTTAAAAAGTTGGTTTTGAAGATTGTTTTTTTTTTTTTTTTAAATATTTAATACTGATTTTATATTTGGTAAGATCTTCTATATATAATCTATATATATAAGGTACACATATATAGATAAATTTATATAGTTTCACGTTCACCGTGTCGTTATTTGTGTATATATCTAAAAAACCTAGTAAAAATTAAATTAAAAAAAAATTAAAATCATATCTCAACATGATTTGAATGATTAATATCATTACCTTAATTCATCGATTATCGATCGTTACGTACAAAAAATTTCGTTACAAGTTAAAAGCTGCAAGTAATAAATAAATATAATTTTGTATTAATATTCAATTAATATAAAGTTTTAATATCTGGTAAATAATTTGTATGTAATGTACTCTAGGTATCAAAAAAATTAGTCTCATTCTTGTATCTAAAATAATGTAGAGTATGACATTTCAGATAAGAAATTTTTGTAACGACAATTCTAAATGAAAAAACTATTGAATATATGTGGAGTTGTCGTTCGTTATACATTATCGATTTATGTAATTTTTTAATCTGATTTATGCTAGTGTTGGATCTAAAATATGTACAATTTGTTAGTATGTACTACATTAAGTGTAAATACATAAACGGAAAACTACATTGTAATTCGGGCAAATAAAAGTTAGCAAATTTATAAGACACGAAAAATTTAAAACTCTTTAATATCAGAAAAATCAACCATATGGTTTTGGGACCAATCACCTGTCTAAGAGCATTGCATTTGAAATCGAGAACGAACAATTACGACTTCGTTTTTATTAACCATCTAATTCTAAAGAATGTATGGATTTATATTTTTCTAAAGCTGTAATTTTTAAATTTCTTGAGGAATAGTCTTACTACAGCGGCTACCTTAATTTATCAAATAGACTAATCAAGTTATCATTATCCGAATTACTATCATCAGCTCACTAACTTTTCAATTGATGAACTTTAACATATTAATTTTGCTCTCTTCATTTTAAGAAAGTCCTTAAAAATAAGAAGCCATAATAACGGCTATATAACGGAAGTTCCTGTAAACCAGATCTCTTTATTACAATATGACTTTTGCCACTCTAAATGGTCAGAGAATAGATAATATTAGCGAAGGTCAATGCTCTGAATATCGACCTGATTAATAGCCAGAGTTTTTAAGTTTAACTTCCAGAAACTTGCGGACGATATTTATAAGTGCGTGTTTTAATTGGTTTAAGTACCGCATAAAAGGTTAAAAATTGAGGTGAATAAAAACGTGAAAATTTGTATCTGTTTCAAGAGCTGATAAAAAGTTAAATTGTGTATACATAAATTGAAATATTTTTAAAGAGAAAATTTTTTTTTAGCAATGGATATAAACGTCAGAATTTACACCAGTTGTAACAGATAAAAAGTTAAAAATTTTCACCACGGATACATTTTTTATATTTTAATTTCGTATGCGATATTAAAACCAGTTAAGACACGACCTTAGCAACATATTATTAGTATGCCTACTGCATAGTACTTGTTTTTGTATTCCAGAAAAAAAAATCTAGAATAAACCTAGCGAAACTTCCACCACAGTTTCGCTAGGTTTATTCTAGATTTTTCTGCTTGGATCAGAAACAACGGCAGAACAGTTGTCGTTAATAGCAGGATTGCGGATAAATATTAGGTGGTTCATTATAACCTTGGGTGGTTGGTATTCTGCTCCAGCTAAAATACATCTTTTTGTAAATTTAGTAGTTTAAAATTTTGGTAGCTAAAAATAAATTATAACGGAGTTGTTTCCGGCATTTTGACGGGTTTTTATCTAATAACTTGACAAATTGATTGTTGTAATAACAGGCGTGTGGTAAAAAAATTATGTGGCTAGTTGTATAATTTGCTCCTGAATTTTATGTAAATTATTTTTGTAATTTCGTAAAAGGGTGCAGTCCACCTGGAATTAACGCTCATTTAAAAGGATGATTCGTAAATGAATCACCCCGGGTTTCCTGTAATGTGGTCAACGTTTCACGAAAAACAAAGATCACAAAAATTAAAAATTAATATCAAGTAATGTTATTATAAATATTTATAATAACAAGAGCATATTATAATAGAAATCCATAAAAGTTTAAATTAGAAAATTGTTTATAAATAAATACAATTCCCCTGAAAGTTTCGTACCATCAATATATTTGTTATTTTCAGAACTATTTCGAAATCTTTAAAATATTTTAGAACGGTTTTTATTGGATTACGACGTCTGTTTACTTTTACTTTAAATTTGAGTACTTAATCTTCCATAGGATCGTCATCTGTTGCATAGCGAAATTCTTTGTGCAATTTTTAATCCGCACTTTTTTAAAATAAGCCTCTAAGCCAATTGTATCTCAATTCACGATCTTTAATAGGGTGGACATAATATTCCACCTGAGGGTGGAAAAAGGGTCTTTAATTGGATGATTACAGTTTCAATTATTTCAGCTGCGGATATTAAAATTTGGGGAGTTTGCAGCAAGAGATTTACTCGATTAATCTCTATTAATAAATTATACCAAAAGAATGTGGTGCAAATAATTATCTTAATTTTTAGAGGTTTTTCGTTGTAGCGACCATCGCTACACAAACACAAAAATTATTCAGATATTTTGGGCACATTTATATAATTCGCTAACGCTACATGTACACTGTACATAAATATATATAGAGCGTAAAATAGCATTTACACCTAGTACTCGGTCGCCATGGTCTGATGAGAAGACTAATAATTTTAAACAAAATTATTACGATTCCTCATCAGATCGAAACAGAACCTTGCTTCGCACACCACCACACATCTGAATAATTAAAATAACGACAACATCTACCGTAGTTATAGCGTTAATTATGTTTTATTGTCGTGCACGCCAAAAAGTGGCTGATCTATCAGATCGATAAGTGCATTGTAGATTTCCGTAATTTGGAAGTGAAGCAGTCTAATGGCATTAATTTGCACCTTTTCCACCTAGTGTTAAAGAAAGACTTAAGTGTAACACCAGATATTTGATTTAGCAATTTCAACCATCATGAATAGAAAAAATTATAGTGTCTGGACTTTTCCAAAAAATCATTTATCATTTCAATATGAAATTCGGCTGCATCTTTTAAAACTAGATTTAATGATCAAGGGACATAAAATCCTACTGGGTGTATATTTAAAATATGTCGCTAGGGAACTACATGCATCAAGTCCAGTTCTGGTTCAGTATTGTCCATTTCAAGGAACTTGATATTTCCAAATCTAATAACTAATGTCAATTGCTCTTTATTACTGTTAAAGATAACAGATAAATAATAACAGAAAATAATTCTGATTTTTTCGCCAAAACAATAACTGTGTTCTTGGCTTTTTTGGCTAATAACTCAATCTGCTTTAAATGGGCCTAGATAATGTACGCTTGTTTCCATACATTTTATCTGGAGATGTTCTTTGAGGACAGGATCATATAAATATTACACATCACAAATTACAAGAAAACCCCATTATTCTTTTCATATACATACATGAACTCCGACTTAGGAAGTAAGCTTAGCTCCGCCAATGTTAAAATAGTTTGAGATAACATTTTAAAAACGTTACGCCATTGTTGTTCTTCATTTCTAAATGACGTTCGTAATCTGCATCGATGGATTCCAACATTACATCATATCCAATAATAATTTATAGTGCTCCTACAATTTTCGTTTTATAAATATCAGTAGGAGCTCCTCGCAATAAAAAGCACTGGTCCAATCAAGCAAAAAATTCATCAGTGGTCAAATCTGAAGTCATTTCTATATGGATTACTTTGGTTGAAAAGGATACGATGATACTCTTGCGTTAAGCTTGGTACCTTTCTCATAGCATAAGTACATGAACCGAACCATCGTTCTTGCTGGCTCGAGCAATGCATCGTGCAGATGGATATTTAAAGTGAACCTAAATTCGTGCGTCTTCGATTTGGCTGGCGAGTAGGACGTTAAACACACAGAACACCTTTAAGCTCAAACGCCTTCAATACTTTGTGCATTCATTTTATTAGTAAGTGTGCATCAGAGTTTCAATATTGTTGATTTAACGTCCTATACCATCTTACTTACGAATACATAATTATTGCATTAACTGCTTAACGTTACCTGTAAACGGTAAAATAGCCACAATGGACCACAAATTATACCCGCTATAAACAGAACATTACTTTCGGTACATGTTTTAAATATAGTATATTCACGACCTTGAAACGATCAATATACGCCCAGCATTGGTTCAACCTTCCTTGAAACGTAAAAGTTTACGAAAAAAGACATTCAGATTTAAACTTAAAGATAATTTTAAGAACACGATAGAATTTATGGCCTTTGATACATGCACTTTCTGTTAAGTTCCTGTGGATTCCAACGGAGGAGATGCTATCGATTGACGAGTTCCAAATTTATTCTGGAAGTGAACTTACCATTTTATAATTTGGAACGAAACCCATTTCAGAAGGTTTCCCTACTCTTTCACGGTTGGTATTTTACGTCCTCCTTGACTCAGGCAACGGCCAATTCGGGACGTTTGATTACAGGCTAGATTTAATTATCCATCTGCATTTTGCTTTGCTTCAGCCAACCTGTACTGGCGTGGATGATGGTGGCTGGGGAGCATACTTTGTTCATTTTCCTCCTTGATCGCAATCTAACACTGATTAACTGTCCCTTTTACGTTCCTGACTCGAACCCGTTACCTCCCGACCCAAACACTTAAGCTTTAACCTCTACAGTAAAACATATGTGGCTTTTGAAAAATATAGCATGGCTTAGCAATAAGATAGAGGACATTAAGGCAATAAGGTAGTGGACATCCAATGTGGTTAGATCCAACGGATACTTATTTCTGAACCAGTAACCTACCCATCGCTATACAACAGGTGTTTTTAATATATTATGATAGTTTTAATATATATTTTGTTTGTCATTAAATATAGAAAATCTCCACATAGATCAATTCAACATATGGATTCTTATTGGAATCTAAGTGATCTTCTCTTTTATACTAAAAACGTGATTTTAGCAAATTTATATAACGATCTCAAAGCTTGACAATACCCATTCACATGTTTCTACACCTTAGGTTTTCTATTTACACAGTAAATTCGAACCATAATATGTATAACGCGATAATCTAACTTAATTTGTTCTATATATAAATAATATTACATATTATATCGATTTCCTATTCATGCACACCCACCCACCACATATACTATAATATCACATAATATGTATTTACAAAACGAAACACTAAACCATCAAAATAAAGGTCCGGAATTTTCCTATACACCCTTCAAAATAAAAATATCGAAAGAAAATTAAAATATAGTTTGCATAACAATTGTTTTTTTTTTACACCTTACTCACATTATCACACGCGATACGCATGTGACAAAAATAAAATTAGAGAACAACAACAAACCGCAATTTTCAACATACAATTTTCTCTGATTTGAAACATCGTACAAATTATTAAAATTATAAAAAAAAAACTACTGAGCAACAAAATCATAATGAAAATTAAATCTTACCTATAAAAAAAATATTTTTATTTTTATTTTTATGATAAAAATAAATTTTTATTTTCATAAATGTATTTTTAAAATTGAATTTTTAGTACGCTTTCTTATTATTTTAGTGTTTGCTTGAAATAATTTTTTTTTTATTTAATACAAAATATAAACTATTTTCATTTATAATTTTCTTTTTTTTTAAGTAACTAAATAAAATCAATAAAATATCACTCGTAATTTTTCCTATTTAGTTTAAATTCCTTTTATATTTTGTTTTTATCTAATTTAATTAATAAAATGCTATCACATGTCTTATTATTTCTGGTGGTGCAAAAACAAAAAAAACTTTAGCAAAGTGTTAATCTTATGGCGATTTTTATTATATTTTGACACTTTCGAAAAAATAAAAAAAAAAACTTAAATAGAATTTTAAAAACTAAATTAAGTTATAAAATAGAAAAACAAACGCGCGCACACACTTCGGCTCTTGTATATTTTGGTTCCTTGTGTTTGATGTTATAATATTTTGTAATTCCCAGAATTTTTTACGCTTAAAATCCAAAGAATTGTAACGATGCAAAAAAAAAAATTAAATTAAATTAAAAATTAACAAAACACAAAAAAGAAAAGAAAAACCGAAAAAATTATAAAAAATTAAATTTAAAATAATTAAAAATGAACTGAACTCAACGAAAAATTAAAATAAAATAGACACGAGACGAACGAAAATGTGTATATAGAAAAATATAGGAAAATGGTTCGAAAAACCGTTTTAGTACGAAATGCGTATGTTTCTTTATAAACGGTCAGTAAATTTAACATTTGATCGGTAAACGTAAAGTAGTTTAGAAGTTATTTGACTTTACTTGTACAGAAAAAATTTGTGTTATTTATTTTTACTTACTTAAAATTCAGTACATATTGAGAAATTTTAAAATTTTGATATTTACTTACAATATGTATAGAAACTTAATAGTAATTGAATTTAAATTGATAGGCCCGTGGTTTCTTACCGAATCAACAATCCAGCTATATCGGTTTCGGTCCCGAGCTTGCTTTTTGTATTGTTCTAGACAACCAGAAGAAGCCGAATCGTTGTTTCCCGAGGAGCCATCATCGCACACAGGGACCTACTTCTGCCTCTGCCAAATGGTGAATCTTCTCTCAGAGATAGCTACAATCGGCTCACAGAATGTGACTGAACCTGCGAAAATTTTCTTATTATCTTATGGTTGAAGAGAACTTGGTAAGTGTCGTCATCGTTGCTTTTGGGACCATATACTAAGTGTATGACACTTTACTCAAATGTCATCAGTATGTATTCATACTCATCCGTTAGAGTCCAACTCTCACACCCATATATTTTCAACGGGGCTAATCAACACCTTGTATAACTTCAGTTTGTCGGCCTTGCCAATAATATTTAGCAGTAGACATAAGCACGTATACAAAGCAATGTTGCCAGCGGCAAGATGTGCTTTTATGTATCCTCCCACATAATTATAAAGGGAGACATGGGATCCGACATAATATATTAGTCGTGGTGTGGTCATATATATTTTGTTGTAAACTCATTGATTTCATTGAGATTAAATACAGAAGTGAATTCAGTAGTTCTTTTACACCGTTGCCATTCAGTCGAATTACACAGATATCATCTGCATATGCCAGAAACTGGTTGGACTGACGGTATAAGATGTTGTCTTAAGGTGTTTCTAGATTATCTTCTTGGCGGATACCACAGCTAACTGCAAAAACTCCCGATAGCTTGTTCTCGAATTTAACACAACATTGTTACTGCATTATGTCATTTTACATAAACGCACATATTATTCAGGTATTTTCAGCTAACCCGATTTCCTTGCTAAAAATTCAAGGACACATGATGTACGTCACGAGATGTTTCGACCGATATGATGACATATCTTGGGTGACCCTAGACCGTCCCTTATAAATTAACAAATGGTCTTACGCGGGTGAATCATCTTTGGTTAATATTACTAAATGTTAGTATTAAGCCGACTAATATTGATTCCACGTCCTAAATGAATAATGAATATTGTAGATTATCAAAATTACAAATAATAAAACTTGAAAGAAATCGCATTCGCTAATCTGTACAACTCATTCGTTAGCCGTTGCAGCTTGCAGGGTTTTTAAAACTAAATGTTTAATTAGGTCTGAATGCTCTTTTAAAAAGCTGGGGTTCAACAATAAGGTTTAATATATCTTCACTAGAGGTCTATCTTGGTGTAAACCTTGGTTCATATCATAACATCGAAAATAATTTCCGAACTCCCAAAACAAATCAAATCACAGCATATGTTAAAGACTTCACCCATTGTTTCTATACTTGAGTTGAAAAAAAAATTAACTTTGTACAAAATGAGTACAGGAGTTCGGTAATTAGATTATGTCATGCACCAAGCTTAAATGATACATGAAATTTCCCAACATGAAATTTCGGGTTTTAATGGATTGTAGTGCAATTTTCTGCCCTTTCTGTAGTTATTGAGTTTGTTACTCAATGCGATTTTAGTTTATATCCAAGCAACAACAAAGATTGAATGTTCAATTTTTCGGACTTTTTATATTTTAGTTTAAAACTAATTTACAATATTTTTCTGATTTGGCGTATTCTTCTTAAAAGAACCAATCAAAATTATTTTTTTTGTCATGTATTTAAAATAAAAATATTTTACGTGAAAGATCACATTAACAATTTTCCAGTAATTGATTTTCATTATTGCCGAGTTTAACATGTCTCTAAGAAACTGAAGAAGAACCAGTGAGATCGATGCGGGGCACATAAAGTTGCAGTCAAGCTTACCAATTTTTAAAATCAAAGAATTTGAAAAACAATGAAAATGATATAAGGGGCAAAAACTGAGAGATGCTGATCGTAAAAATGCTGATCAATTCATCGTAAAATGAATTGCAAAATGTATTTTCTTTGGCTCAGGCAAATGGGTCTATTTTTTAAAAGAAAGTTCTCCGTTTATATCACTTAAATATACATGTCTCAGTTCTCAGTTTGCGACCAAAATCCACACTCTGGCGTCGTCTTTAGTTAAAATTTTGGGGCGTGTGGTTAATGACAACCCGTCTTTAATTAAAATTATCCTGTGTCCCGACTCATGTGTTCTACAGAATAGGAAGAGAATAAAATGAATGGAAAAACATAAACATATATTGGAAGTACAACAAAAAATTTTGGAGCCAGGGCATTTCTCACAATCTAGAAATATTTTGCAAAATATAGAACTTAACAGTCCCGTCATTTTAATTAAAACATTAAAAAATATGAAATATATAAAAGTTAAACTTAAAATATTACAAGATATTCGTTCGACGCTACAATACATGCCAAAAGCTGATAGCGAATTTTCTCTATTTTCTTTTTTCATTTTGCCTGTGCACGAAAATAAAACATAGAAATCTCGTTAAGTAGAGTTAGGGAAAATAAAAAGAAACTCTGGACAACATTAAAAGGCCGAAGACGTTAAAAAAGAATGGAAAAATTTCAAAATTCAAAACTATAATTGTTAATTGTAAAATATTAATTGTAATATGTAATTGACATAATAAATCGATCATAATAAATCGTCATAATAAATCGATTTAGACAAAAATATTGAGGTTTAAGTAAAATGATACAACTAAATAAAAGCATTAACACTTTGAAGTTGATTTTCTCAAAACTTGATTGCTGGTACCAAGATAGAAGTCAAGCGACGATATGTGTTTATATAATAAAAATTATTTTCCAAATAATTTTAAAATATATAGATCTCTATTTAGGAGGAAAGTGCAGGGAAAAAACTTACTAATCAAATAAATTTAGCAATTATTGTTCAAGTAAGAGCTAACAATGACAATGGTCAAATAATTTACAAATTACTCAACTAGTAGAAAACACTGATACTGCATTAATATGTCATATCCTTAATTAATTCTATTAACTCTTACAATTTTGTCATGGAGATCAACCTAACAATTATTAACTATTATTCATGTTCCAGTTTACAACACTGCGCTAGTTGAATTTGTTTTCTCAGTTTATCTCGGGTTCTCTTCTGAGTATTTAAAAACCGTAAAAATTATACCCATTCCGATGTACGATTTTATTAAAGATAAGTCTAACACAAAACACAATTAATATGGTTTCAAAAACGAGGTGGCTTTCGCGGAATCGGTTTAAAAAAATAAAAAATCCTGCACCTTTGGATTTTAGAATAGCATTTAATTGTGACAGTCATGCTATTCTTAAATGTTATTGAGAATTTAAATCAAATATGCTGATTAAGAAGAATGACGCACCTCAGGTCCATTCTAGACCCGATTTTATTTTAAATTTATATAAACGATATATTCTTTATACAATTGAAAGATAAAATACAGTTATTTGCTGATGATCTAAAGTAGGACGAAATCTGATATTGATTGATGAGTGGTTAACTGTAGTTGTCCAAATGAAATGAATTGTCCAAATGAAGTCAAAATGAAAAAAATCGCAAAATTGGCGTACTTACTTAGTATTTCAAGTTAATATATGGCAGCATTACTAAATTTATTCCATAATGAAGGATTTTCCAATAAACATTTTACTCATTAAAGCCAATTACTTTATTCTACTTGTATCGTCAAAATTTGTAATTTTCGACATCTAAAACCCCTCTGACTAGTTATAACGAAAGAAATACTTACACTTGTTATAACACCGAGTCCACACTGGTAAAAAGGATCTCTTGGGCGAAAAGATTGAATAGAAAAAAATACCTTTCGAAATCAATATACAAAATGATCGCCTAATGACAGTCAGAATCATCTCAGAATCGATCTCAGGTTTGAGATCGAGTGTTATTTTGTGCCTACATCGGTTAAATCAGGGTACTAAACCTATTTGTGGTACCAGGTATTTTGCAGAAAATGAAGTAAAAATTGTTGTACCAATGTTATTGCTACACCTATCCAAATTTGTGCCTAGTACTACTGAAAAAAATATTTCCTTGATGACTAAAACTTGTTTGGAAATTAAAAATTGTAAGGTATTTAAATTAGTTACAATAACAAATTGGGTATTAAAGCTGAGTTACGATCTAAGGCTCTACTGATCCTGACTACTTGGTTTAATGGATGGAGAATTGAAAAATTTTCGGAAAATGTTCACCTCTCCCGGCAAAATTTCGGACATTAGCTGCAATCAACACGACTACATTTTAAATTATATACCTATTCCAAGGGTTTATCTGTGGGTGAATATTAAATTATATTTGCATTTTGGAAATGACATTACGGTTTTGTTAGATGTATATATATTTGAGTTTGTGGCTTTAACTAAACCCCTTCTAAACAGCTCAAATAAATAATTAATGATTACAAAATAATCCGTTTTGATCGAATTAATAAACCGCGCTGGTGCCGTGTTGCTATTTATTATCGGGCTACCTTAAATGTCAAAAAAATATTTTCCGGTATCTTGGGCAAAATTAAAATTTTGTTTACAGAACTTATTAAGTGTTTTGGTCACATTCTTATCTTAGTTGTTTATAATCCCCTTCCGGTTTATTATGACTATAATACTTATTTTCAAACGATATTTACCCAATTTTTGTCACATTGTGATAAAGATATTTGTTGCGGAGATTTTAACTATAACAAGTTGATTAGCAATAAGTTTCGTGATTGCTTAAGTTTATATAATTTGTACTATTTACATTTTAATCCGATTAGATTAGATTAAAGTCAGTTGGGTTTGATAATTTTATGAGTCTGATAAACATAATAGTATTTCTTTTGAACAGCTTACCGTTCCTTCTGATCACGATTTGATTTACGCATTCTATAAGTTCTGTCGTATCTGAGATAAAATTTCTTATTGTGTAGTTCCTAATTTTAATGCAATCAATTGGAATCATTTAAATATTTAAGAAATATAACCAAAAAATGCATCAATCAAGCTTAAAATATATTTTATTTTGAGAATATGCAAAATTCCAAAACAACTTGGAATAATTTAAATAAACGACTGATGCAGTCACTGCAGTGAGTCTTTAAGTGTTCTACCTTCAACCGATTTTGATTTTAATATGATTGTGTTGATGAACTAATGGTACTGAAATATTAAATGCAATTTGCGCAGTTAAGCCAGACTCAATGGCACATGACTTGGTAAACTTCAAATTACTTAAAGTATTTATTTATTCATTTCTTCCACTTATTACATATATCATAAACCAGTGTTTGACGAAATCGGTATTTCCTAATATGTAGAAGTGGCTTCGATTATTCCACTACCTAAACAAGATGTAATTTCCAATGTTTGTGGCATTCGCCCGATTAGTAATTCGCCTGCCTCGTCTAAGATACTGGAAAAACTTCTGCAAGTACATTCATGAGCACCTTAATAGTTTTAAATTTCTTTGTAAATTTCAATCGGGTGACAAAACTGGCCACAGTACAACAACTGTACAGACAAAAGTAGTTCATATGTAATTTAAAACCTATTAGACTTCTCTAATGGATAGTAATAAAATCTCATTTGTTCCTATAAGGTTAATAATTTAGGTTAACATTGAATTCAGGTTAACATTCAAATCTGACATGGAACAATAATGTAACCATACTTTGTCGAAAAGCCGTTAATAATGTCACATATTCGTAAATTTTGAGTTTATTTAGTACTATGTACTACTCAGTATAGTAGTAAAATTCAAATGGTCCTTATATCAAAAGTTATGCACCTACTGAACGTTTATATTATAACCGCGCGAAACAACAAAAACAAGAACAAAAAGAAAAGCAAATTATCCGAATTAAATTTTTTTTACACGAAATCAATCCGATTATTTTATTTTTATTTTTGTGTTTACTTTTACTCGCCTCGCCATCGTAAATTTTTCGTCACGTTAAAATAGGGTTATCTCTCTGCCTACGTCATTGTGAGAAAAATACAAAATAATTTTCAACATAAAAATTTTCTAATTTATCAAGATAAAAAGTAAAATTCATGTTCATCACCATTTTATATAGATAAATGAAAACAATAAAATTAATTATGTCAAAAGCCTAATTTTTGTGTGTCATCATCGCATGCACAAATTGGAAAAATCGAATATAATATTGAGAAAATGTATTATTTTGTATCTAACGATTACTAATTACAATACTTTGTCTGTGTATGTGTACAAACTAATTTCATAATAAGTATGTATTTATATTGGAAAATTGTTAATTTTTTATGATTTTATTCTTGAGTACATGGAAAATAAAATAAATTGGTTATTGATAAAATGAAAATTGATATATTGGGTGGAATATTTGTTTATTTTGTACATACATACGTAAATGCCCTTTAATTTCGAAAAGTTATGTGTGTTGTGTGTGCTTAGGTAAATGAAAATGTGTTACATATGATATATATATATAAATATATATATATATATATATATATATATATATATATATATATATATATATATATATATATATATATATATATATATATATATATATATATATATATATATATATATATATATATATATATATATATATATATATATATATATATATATATATATATATATATATATATATATATATATATATATATATATATATATATATATATATATATATATATATATATATATATATATATATATATATATATATATATATATATATATATATATAAAGAGCCAGCAGGAGCCTGGAACAAATTAAAAATGCCACCCCAAATATTTTCTAGTTAATTTGTTGGTATCGGATCGCATTGAAATTAGCTGCATAAAATTTTTTGAAGGAATTTTACCTCACCTAGTATCCCGTTTAATCACTCACTCGAGTATTTTAAATTTAAACTGTTTACTGCAGCTTCAATTTGTCCATCAGTCTAATTTGGAAATGGCCAAAGAAAACCGAAAAGATTGGATATATTTTGCAAAGATCTAAATCGTTTTTGTAGGCCTGTAATTGTGGAATTAACTTAGCTCGTTTACTCTGTAATATTTTAATTTTTGCTTTTGCGAATATTTTATTCCACATTCTACTTAAATTGGGAAATTTTAAATTTTTTCTAAAGTAAATCTGTCAAGATTTCGATACATGTTATGATAGAAAGCAAAACACTTTCAAAAATAAATTTTTGGCTATTGCTTTAACTGCATCTATTCTAGAAGACCAAGTACAAATGAATATGTCCAAATGCTCTTAATTCAGAAATAAGAAGCTAGCAAAATAATTCACAAACTATCAAGAAAAATATTAATAAAAATATCAGACAAAATATTGAATTTAACAAATTGAGCTCGGTCAGATAGATAAGAATGAAAACATTTTTGTAAACAGAGGTGTGGTAAAGGATTTAATTTTACGCAATAGAATATATAATGGGTATGGGATACTTTGTCGAAAGTCTTAGAAAAGTCAATATAAAAGCAGTGAAGTTGCTTTGTTTTGTCTAACATATCAAATGCTACATCACAGAATTCGGCTAGGTAAGTCAGTGTGGAACGCTTTTAAAAAAAATTTTTTGGCTGGTGTTACTTGGAGTCAGTTACTTTAAACTGATAAAAAACCATGTTGTGACAATATTGATCAATTTTGATATATCCTTAAACGACAATTATTACAAGGCTATTAATTTCAATTAATCCTTCTGACGGCATTGATTACAGTTCAGTAAACAAAATGAATTGATTATATTACGTATAACTCTTAAATTAATTGTTCAAATGTACCCTCAAGATAACCATTGCCGTCTTAAAGTTTAGATGGTAAACTTCGCTTTCGGAGTGTAAAATAATTTTAAATAAAATATTTCTCCATAATAAACCTAGTGAGCAGCGTAAGCAATGAAGCTTTGGTGACTTCTCTAATAACTCATACCTTGAACCTATAATTAAGTCGCCAAAACTTCAACGATACAGACTATATCACTCAGCAAAATATTCGAAAAATTCGTACAATGAATAATACTTAAAGTCTAATCTCGTTACTTTATAGAATTCAATCGTATAAAGATATCGACTTAATGACATGAACACAACCGCATATTAAATTTTACATCAACAAATAGTCTTTTTTCATTTGAAATAATACTGCAAAGCTATGATGGCCATTTTTTTACTAGTCAGACACCACAGGAAAATGTACCTGACATTTCATCAGATCAAGAGTACAACAGCTTAGCAATAAACGTAGTTCACGTATTTTTTTTAGAATTCCTAGACTACATTCTAGGTCTTCTGGTAAAAATTTGAAAGTATCACATTTCTCTGATTTACTCTATGATCAACATGATTATGTTATATGCTGTAGACAAAAGTTGTTATCTACATACTGCGGAAATGTTCATGGAGCACATTCTTACGAGAAGTTTGCACTGGTCATGCAAAGAAATACGGTTCACATCTCTCTTTATATTAGGGAATACAAGGTGCAAGTGTCTCTTCGATCTTATTCGATCAGTATGATAAGCAAGGTTATGCCTAATTAATAGCAAGTTACCACGTTAAAACAAAGGAGATTGACAAACTGTGGAAACCAACAATATTTGTGCAACCTCATAAATTTAAAAAGTTTTGTCAATGCTCAACATAAAGCATTTCCCAGATGAAGTTTAGTTTTACAGTACATAGTTGCTTTTAACATAAAATTTCTAAAACAATCGAGCACTGTTTGACTATTTCCGGAACTTTTGGGCCAAAAATCAGAAATTTTATAATTACACAGCAAAAAAGCGGAATTGCATTAAATTTGAAGGGAAACAATTTTCTAAGTGGAAGAATAAATACAAACTTTTAACGAAGAAGTATAGTAATAAATCTAGGCACCTTTTATGGCAGTTGTCTACATACTAAATCAATAAACTTTTCATTTTTTCTTTTGGAAAGATAGCTTGCAAAAATAAGATCTTTTACGAAAAATTTTAAAAACCAGATTTTAAAATTTGCAATAATTTGTTTGAGCTTTTAGTTTAATTTTAAATTTTTGCTTCTATATTTTTAAAGTATTAAGCGTTCAATATCACCCATTTATTCCTAATTTAAATTAATGTTCTTACAGTTTTATAAAAAGGCAGTATTTATTAAAACTATAGTTAAATAAAAATTAAATCTTTTAAAAAATTATCGAAAATAATTTGCCTATATAATTCATAGTAAATAAATGTGTTAACTAAGTTCAGTTAAAGCTCACAACCAAACCAAAAGTCATTTAATTTATTCGTATTGAAATGTATTCTATAGAAATGAGAAATGTATAGTAACAAACAATTCGGAGCCCTCCCGAATTTCCGACTTTTGCAAATATAATTCGTTCTTCCCTTATTCTAAAAATAGGAGTTTCTTGGTGAAGATTTTTGCTTTTTAATAACCCCATAGCTGAATTTAAATCAAGTGATCTTGCTTACCAGTTTATCATAGCTGAATTTAAATCAAGTGATCTTGCTTACCAGTTTATAAGCCTTTTACTGCCAAACCAGCATCCCGGAAATGTTGATTAGAAATAATTATCACGATTGCAGCAATACGTACTGAAAAACACCATCATGCTGGAACAATATTATTCTTAAATAAGATAAGGGCACTTTTTTTTACAAATCGTCAGTGTTTGAAAAAAAAATTAGGTACATTTTACCATTTAATTTTGGTAGAAGTTTAATCGGACCAATTTTATCTAATCCACACATTTCAGTGATAAAAATGTTTAACAACTTTTGAAGAAGCCTATTATATAGGAAAGACAAAATCCTTGTTTTCAGTTGCCCAATTATAAAAATGTTATCTTGCTAATGTGTGCTAATCTTGCTTAATGTTAACTGGGTCTCGCTCGAAAATGTCTTCAACTTGCTGATGGCGGTAAGACAAAAAAATGTCTATCGAAGAAGAAATGTACTGTAGAGTTTGAAATTGGATCATTTATTACCTTATTTATTGCTCTTTCTTCAGATTTTAGGGATGCTGATAACATAGGTATGTCCGACAATAAACCATAATGCTTTTATAATGGTTTCATAATGGTCAAAAATTTCATTACACATCAAATCTTTTTCGTTGAGAAGTTTAATCAATTTTCGATTCGATCCTAAGCTGTAGAAAGTCGTATTTAAGATAAGCGATATAAGATCACCAACATCTTAAAATAAATTTTTTTTAAACAAGTTAAAGAAAATGATGAACTAAGAAGAAAATTAAGCGTAAGTGAAAACGTAACTAAGCAGCTAAACAACCAAGTGGTGTAAAAGAAAATGAAAATTAAAAAAGGGCTTTCTAATCTAAGGAAACTGAGGATCCTCCTCAGACTAGCAATGAAGTAGACACAATTGAAAGATTGTATACTAATGAAGAACTAGTAAGAGAAACAGATTGGGTCTTCAAAAAGAAGGAAAGAAAAAGTAAAGCGGAGTCGTCTCTGTAAATTTGGAGAAATTCTACAAAGCTCCCTTTTAAATGCTGACGAAGTAGCTGAAACACACCGAAAAACACTTAACGAGTAAAACAGCTAGACAAACCTAAAGAGAAGGCGCCGCCATCGATTGCTATTATTGGCATATCGAAGTATGCTTTGTGCAAATAATAATGAAATCAATCACTGATAAATAATACAGAATTGAATAACTTAACTATGGTGCATGGAAAATTAATACATCTGATTGTAAAACGTATAGACCCTTTGGCTACAAAGTTAAATGTTGATATGGAAATTAGTGGTTTAATTACTTATTAAGATAAGAATGGCCTCCCAATTAAAATTATAGCTAGAATCCTCCATCCAACTTGTTGGAAGATATAATAGGAGATCAAAGGAGAATATAATAGATGACTTAATAGGTAGGGATTAAAAATTGAAGATGCAGCAAATATGTTCAGAGAGAAAAAAAATGCAGAAGGTGTTAAGTCACTAAAGAGGGTTGTTCTTATTTATGCGTATACAATTAATAACAAAGAAAATGTAGAAAATATATACAACACAAATTACATCCTGAGTCAGATTAGAATATGAGAGTCAGAGTTGGTACCGATACCCCAATTCTTGAAAAGATTCTAAAAAGCATAAAAGCCTTAAACATTTGACTTATGAACCAAGAAAAATGCATTAAAGCTCTAAATAGGCGTTTAAATAATCAAAGTATAGTGAATTAAATCATTCCCATGAAAAAATACAGATATATGCTCAATATCTAAAAGCCACTTCTTCAATCTGTTGCCCCCGCGGCATAATCTAAATAAAGAGGCCTATGCATCTCGTTGTTTAAATCATTATTGTTTCATTTCATTATTTGCGGTGATTTTAACGCCAAAAATACGTGCTGGGAATCAAAACTAACAACCCACAAGGAAAGGAGCTATGTGCTGTAGGTCAAGCAACAAAATGTGTACTTTACTCTGGAGGTAAGCCAACAAACTGGCCTATGGTATCAAATAAAATTCCAGATCTCATAGATTTTTATGTAACAAAAAGGGTATCGGAAAAAAAGATCATTCTCATGTCATCAGTGACTCTCAGTGCAACGCTTGTTAAGAAAGAGTTGTTGCCCAAATTAACAAACAAAACAAAATGAAAACTGTTCCAGAAGCTAATCAGTGACAATGTCAATGTCTTTAAGTTCCAGTTAAGAATTCGGCACAATTGGAGGACCAATTAGAACTACTTAACAGTATTATACAACAAGCAGCTTGAGATAGTGCGCCTAATAGTCAAAAAGAAACTTGAACACATATTAACTTTTCTTTGGAAGTTATAGAATTGGTTAGAGAAAACGTAAAGCACGTTAAGGAAAACGTAAAATTTGTCAGAGAAATCGAGGTCCACAAAGTGAAACGATAGTCAACTACCTTAGTAAAACACTAAAACTTTTGATAACAGAAACAAAATGAATCGATTCATATTTACCTTACTGATCTTACTGGTCAAAAAGATACCCACTGTTCCTTCTGGAAACCATATGAACCATATCTTGGAGACATTCAGACCTCTCCCAGGAGAAACTGCAGATGAAAACATAATACTAGTTAACAAAATTGAAAGCTAAAGCATAAAACTTGTATCTTTACAAGAGTTAAAAGTTGAAATCAGCAATAACTTATGCTCAAAAAAATCTCCTGGCTATGATTTAATTACAGGGAAACTACCTGAAAGATAGGCAATCCCTCGGATTACGAAAACTATTTCAAATAATTAATGCAGCGTTCAGACTTAACTATGTTCCACACCAATGGAAAGTGGCAGAAATGATAATAATACCAAAACAAAGCACACCATCTAACGACAAAAAATCATATAGGTCAATTTCTTTGCGCCCGACTATTTCGAATTTATTCGAAAAATTGCTGCTTAAGAAACACAAATTAATCATAGAACGAGGAGATAGATTATTCCTTCCCACTAATTGGGGTTCAGAGACAAACTTCGACTATAGAACAGTTCCACAAAATCACAGACATAATTGAAGATGTGCTGGAAAGCAAAAAAATATGTTCAAGTTTTTCTTGGATGTTGCACAAGCCTTTTATAAAGTATGGCACAGAGATCAACCAAAGCAGTTTTATCAGATTCTAAAAACTCACTTAGCTGACCGACGTTTTCGGGTTAACAATGAAGATGAATACTCTTCATTGACGAAAATAACAACAGAAGTACCACAAAGTACTGTTTTAGGGGTAATTCTATATATCCTATACAAAAAAAGATTTGCCAAATACTGATGACACTGCAATCTTAGCAATTGATAGCAATGTAGAAGCAGCAACGAGCAAAGGGAAAAGAGCTACTAGCAGATTGAGTAACTGGACAACGAGATGGCGAATTCAGATAAATGGAACCAAATCAATTCATTGTTACTTTACTAACAAAAAAGTTAACTAGATACTAGTGGACATTAACTCACAGCAAGTTTCACATGCAAATACAGCCAAATATCCAGGCATGACACTTGACGCTAAGGTTAAGTGGAAAAAGCATGTCAAAAGGAAAAAAAAAGAGCTTAACAAAATACAGAATACTTAAAATACAGAATATTAATGTACTGGCTTATAGGTAGGAATTCCGAGCTATCACTACATAATAATGTAGCTGCTGCTATATAGACAAATTCTAAAATCAATATGGACAGTATTCAGCTTCGTGGATTCACCATGAAAACCAATGTTAAAATAATACAATCATTCAAAAGCAAAGTTTTAAGTGGTATTGTAAAAACACAATGGTACGTAAGATGTGATAATCCAAAAATGTCCTTTTTATAAAACCAAAAAATCGATTAAAGCGCCTAGGCGTTTTATTCAAATGGGCGTTTTATTCGAAAATGTACATCATTTTTAGAAAATTTTATATGTTGAAGACCACCCGAATATAATGCCTAAGCGTTTTTTACGGAGCAAGACGTAGGAGAGCCAGAATAAGATAAACTAAATCGAGTCTAACCAATGGGTTATATCCCACAAAATGAGAACACCAGCTATTAAAGACCAGATGAATTAGAGCTATTACCAGATGAATTAGAGCTACGAGTAACTTCAGTTGCAATAAAAACATAAAAAAATCTGTTTTGCTCTATTTGCCATATAATAAGACACACCAAACTCATCTTGAATTTTCCGAACAGGCCAGCTTTTTGGTACCGATATTAAAATCATATACTTTTCATTTGTTGTTGTAAACATTTCATATTTATCTCGTAATTGTTGAATCATTTCATTACTATCGCCTGGTATGTCATTATCGGCATGCCCGAAACTAGACGGAAGCATAAATATTTCCTCAGACATTTTCACTGAAATTATTATTGTTTCGTTGTTTTTTTAGATAATGACCTAATTTAAGAAAAATGGAAATATGGGAGTTAAAATATGGGAGAGAAAATTTTCATTTTGCTCAAAGCAAAAACTTTTTGATATTGAATAATAAAGATTATATTAACAACCAATTTAGGGTTTTACTGTGCATTGCCAAAAGTGCAAGTTAGTGAACAATTCAAGAAAAATTATCAAAGAAAATTTTGATAGATTTTTTTGATTTAAAATATTCATATCCTGAAATATTCAAAAAATCATATTTTAAAAATGAAAGATAAGACTCCTTTTTTTATTTTTTTTATTTGTTTAATAAATGAATCAGCTTTGAAAAAAAACACAATTTTTCTTTTATTAACAATTTTTTAAAAATTGTAATTGTACCGTTATTTATAAGATCCATTCATTCCCTTTCATTTGAGATAAAAACATTCAAATCGGTTAAGTAGTTTTTGAGAAAAAGGACTTCAAAAATTAGCATTTTTAAGAAAAATTAAGAAAAACGTAAAACGCCGTGCGCCACTGCCAAAAAGTACGGTGCCGCAAAAAAAACAATTCATTTTTCATGTTTTTTAAACAAATAGAACATTTCTGAAAAGTTTCATCAAAATCTAAAGGGGTCAGGACAACTCGTGTTCGGTTTCGCATGGAATCGCTGTATATATATATATATATATATATATATATATATATATATATATATATATATATATATATAAATATATATATTTATTTTTATTATGTATTGTGGCAATCCGTTTAATATCAAATAAATTTATCTTTTGAAAAGATTTAGCGCGTGTTAGTCTTTGGCGTTAAAACCTTCAAACCACTCATTGATCATTGTTTGGTCAGGTCAAGGTCAATAAAGTTAGATAAACAAGGATTGAAAAACTAAATTTTATTATCTTATACTAAAAATAGTTATTTAAGTCTAGACTAAAATTAAATTGGGCGGAGGAATAAAATATATTCGTAATACAATAAACATTTCGATATAGGGATGGTGATTCTTATTTTAGAATTTTAGGGTGATTGAAAAGATATCTTTTGTTTTTGCAGTCTTCTTTATCATTATTAAAATTCGAATATTTTGTTCTCAAGAAAATTTTAATTTTTTCTTAAAAATGTATATCTTTGATTTACTTTAATATTAAATTACTATAACCCTTGAATATCTATCCATCAATTTCACTTAAAGAAGAATGCTATCCCATTAGGCAAAAGAAATATTAAAGTTTAGTTTTCTTAAAATTAAAGCTGAAAATGATGAAAACCAGCAATTCAGTTTTTTTTTCTGAATAAAAATTAAAATTGCTTTCAATATTAGAACATAAAGAATTAACTGTTATAAAACTTATCGAAAGGTTTCAGTTTATAATAAGAATAAAAGTTTTAAAACTTTTTATACAAAACTTTAGTAATTGGAAACACCAAGTTTTACAAATTAATTAAAAGTTAGTAAGTTACAAACTGATTAAGTGATACTATATATGTTTGTGTCTCAATGTCTACAATGGCCATCTGAACAAAGTATTAATATGATTTGCGATTTGTGAATTGTAATGGTACTTATTGTGAATACAAAGAGATAATAGTTTCACACTCCATTATAACAAACATTTAATAAAGTTGAATGATAAAACGATTAACTTATAAACGGCATGTTTTAAATTAAAATCGATACCCACAAAACTATTTATTTACGTAATGTAGTTTTTCGATAACGAACCGGTATAAATAATTGAAGTAAATAGACAAACATAAAAAATGGCTACAATCGATTTAAAAAAATAAAAAATAAAAATTGGAAGCAATCCAAATCCAGTATAATAAAATGTAAGATTTAAGAGTTCGGGACACACATGGACGGGTAAAATATCATACCTGCCAAAATTCAATATTGTATGTTTAATATTACTATAGACAAAGTAAAGTTATCTATTATATAAGTACGTGATATAAAATGATCCTATATATAAATTATATTATTTGTTATGTGCATGTTTGTTGATAGTAGTATTTTTTTAAATATAATTTGTAGTATTCGAAAATCCCTCTCACATATTGGGTGTGGTTTATAGTGGAGCAATAGTTAATTATTTATATATAGAATTTTTATCCAAATATAAAAATTAATAAATTAAAATTTAAGTCGGTCTGTTGTCTGTCAATATTGATTTAAAATTATCTCGGCACAATAGGAAGAATACATAGAAAAAAATCTATTACGGTTATAAGTAAGGTTACACACATTTTACTCCTCATCATGGTTTTTGTTCATATATTTTCATAATCATATTTGAGGAAGAAGAGCCGGATGAAAAACCGGAAAATTAATATTATTTTTTGTTATTCTACACTCACCTATTATTATTTGTTATTTTATAGGGCGGAAAATTATTAATTTTATTTTTACTTATTTTTATTGCTGATGATTATCTTTCTCTCTATTTTAATCAAGTGAATCGTCTTAAACTTTTTCTTTTTTTTTCGATAAAGATATGAAACTTTTTTATTTTTCGTTTTTTAAAAATAGCACTAAATACACGTAATTTATTGATATGAAAGTTTTATTATAACTCTATATATTGTAAAAAAAATAAAATATTTAAGATTTTTCCGAGAAATTGTCAAATTAAAAAAATTCTTTCCGACAATTATACCGGTGTCTCAAAAATGTGTATTGTCTAGGAAAACATAACAATAATTTTTAGTATTAAATAATTCGCGTGACATTATATAAAGACAAAAATATGCCTGTAAAGTTTCGGCAGTTTAACAGAAACACACCTAAAAAACTTTTTTTTTGAAACACGAGTATTATGTGATTGATTATGCAATAAACCGACTGTAAAAATTATACAATAAAAATTCGTACACTAGAGCTTCAATGTATATTTATATGTATATAAATATATATGTAAATAAATATATATATATATATATATATATATATATATATATATATATATATATATTATATATATATATATATATATATATATATATATATATATATATATTTATTTACATATATATTATATATATATATATATATATATATATATATATATATATATATATATATATATATATATATATATATATATATATATATATATATATATATACTTATTTATTAATGAAAATTCATATTAAAATATATTTGAATACAAGAAAAATCTATTTTCCATCATTTTCCAACACACAAAACAAATAATTTGCTTATTTTAACTTAAAGGTGAAGGAGCCTTATTTAACACTCAGGATTTTTCACACTTTAATACACTTTTTATTGTAGAGCACAATAGATTATTTAACAAACAAAAAAATGAAAACCGTGGAAAATCACAATAAAAAAAAATATTTTACATAACCAAAAACTATTATTGTTAACTAAAAACCACAAATCATTCGCGTCTAATACACAAACACAGAACACCAGAAACCGAGATTTATATAAAATAAAATAAGGAGATTTGTGAGTTTTAATAAAATACAAAAAAAGAAAACCAAAGTAATAAACGGAACAACTTGATTTCTTTAATTGCAAGAACTAAATGAACGATTTATGGGGAAAATTAGAGTAAACGATTTCTTGTAGCAGGCGGAGAGTATGCGACTTTCCCGACAAAAAAGCACGAACGGCAAGAATGTTATAGACCAGACATAGGTTGCCATATTTCTATACATAAATACTAAGTAGTATAACTAAGGGGATTTTTCTTTGATGAAAAACAATTTTATGTAATTCGCATGTGATATGGAAAAAAAAGCACGAGCATGCGTTCTACGACCACCGAAAGCTTTTTTCTTTCTCAACATATTTTACTATAGTGTACTAAAAATAAACAAAAAGTTGTATCTCGAAATACTACACTTGCTCAATAATGCTAAATTGTGTGTTTCAAGAGACTTTTATACTATCCGTGCCTAACACACAAATAAAAATATGGAGAAGGATAACAAAAGCAGTCAATGGACTATATTTTTAAGCATCGGATTCTGTATTATGTAATGATGATGATGATGCTGACAGAATATAACATCTAGGTCAAATATTATAATTTATTTCTCGGAAATATGGAATTTAGTAATAACAAATATCGATTGAAAAATAAATTGAATATTATTGAAAATCTGCGGAAAATAGATTTGAACTATAGAGTAATTTTGTAAAAATATTTTCCACAATCCTTATATGATATTTAACCATGTTCAGTATTGTAAACGACCTTGACTTAATTGGTTCCATTTGAAAACTATTTGATTATAATTTTTTTTTATTTTTATTTTTTAATTTTAGCTTTACAAATTAAGGATCAGAAATCAAAAATTTAGGTCACTGAATAATTATCTAGATAACTACCAACTCTTCTGAACGTTTAAATTACTGTACGAATTAATTAAAATCATGATATCTGTGATCGAGAAAAATTAGTCCTGTTGTAATCAGGAAAGTCGTAAATGGAATGAGGGATAAAACTTTGTCGAACGGCATTATACGAGAAATTGAGGATAGAAATGGTTCCCTAATTAATGACAACTACTGAACTTTTAAATTTTTTCTACTGCGTTGGCAAGAAAAAATTATTTTTATTTGCCTGAATTAAAAATTACTTTAATTGGCCGTGGGTAGTCGTTGGTATCCTAATTAGGATTAGTAATAAGTACGTGGAGCGTATAGGGTCGCTAAACAAAACAAGCGTGTTTGAAGATCAGCCGTGAAAGAGAATAGTTTAGAACTTTGGAGTATCGGATGCCAAATTAGTAGACTAATGATCATCAACTGACCACTGCAAAGCTCAGATGGCAGTTTTAGTACATGCCAGAGATCTGAGAAAAAAAACAATGATGAAGAAAGAAAATGTTCTTGGATGTCCAGCAAGCCTCGATGACTCAATCCATCCGGAGATGGCTTGTTTTGCGATGTTTGGAAATACCAGAAAAATGCTATGTTAAAATTGAGAACAGGTTAACAGTTGTTTTTGCAATTTGCCCTGAACCTGTGGGGGCCTTTTATGACTTATGACTTTTCCGATATCGTAAATTCGTCCCGCAATCCGCTTTGGATATTATTTATTTATTTATTTCTGCTTCATAAATGATAAGTTATACAACTTGCCAGTTTCAATATTTGTCTATACGGTTGGATGAATTTTCCAACTTATTATATATATTATTATTATATATATATATATATATATATATATATATATTATATATATATATATATATATATATATATACATAAATATATATATATATATATATATATATATATATATATATATATATATATATATAATATATATATATATATATATATACATATATATATATATATATATATATATATATATATATATATATATATATATATATATATATATATATTTATATATATATATATATATATATATATATATATATATATATATATATATATATATATATATATATATATATATTTAATATATATATTATATATATTATATATATATATATATATATATATTCTATATATATATATATATATATATATATATATATTCTATATATATATATATATATATATATATATATATATATATATATATATATATATTTCTATATATATATATATATATATATATATATATATATATATATATATATATATATATATATATATATATATATATATATATATATATCTAAAAAGGACCACATCACCGTATAGAAAGTGTGGTAAAATGTAAGATTTTATCAATTTCATTCTTGCTTCAGATGAGAAACATTAAGTGGTAGACCAAAGCATCCTGAATAAGTAGATAATTCTCCTATTAACCCGATACAATATGACAGTTCCATGAAAGGATTTTGTCAAATATGATGTCAAGATTTTTAACAGTATCTGCTAAATTAGTGCTAATTCCAATGACTAATACTTTAGGTAAACCATCCGTGCAATATGGACTATTTGAAATTACAATACATTGAGTCTTATCACTATTTTAGACGTAAATTATTTTTCAGAAATCAATAAACAATAGAAGATATATATTTATTGATTTTTTTTCAATTGTTGGGTTTTTTGAATTCCGTCAGTATGTGGAAGGTTTTCCTTTTACAGATCAGGCCAGTCTTAAGTGGGTGATGGACCAGCGCGATTTGGCTGGAAGACTTGCTAGGTAGAGTTTAAAGCTCCAAGCATATGACTTCAAAATTGAATACTGCAAAGGGAGTGAAAACGTTGTTCCAGACGCATTATCTCGACAATGCGCTGAAGAATTAGTACACGATCAGATTTAGCCAGAAAAATTAAACGCTTACATTAACCTTCAAGACGGTGCGTTAAAAATGATGAATATTTATGTTTGATGAAAGTTATTCTGAACCAACCAAAATTACAACGATCAATGCGAGTTTGGGATAGACGAATTTTCTTTAATACAACTAATGCTCGTTACGACGAGGAAATTGAATGTTCCGAAGGAACTAACCAACAAGTTAATTGCAGGAGCTCATTGTCCATCTTCAGCTGCACACATGGGATTTAGTAAAACCATCGAACTATTATGAAGGTACTTCTACTATAGCCATCGATGAGTCGTCATATACTGCAGTATATTAAATCATGCACTATATGTAAAACTACAAAACCTCTAAATTATTCTACTCGTCCACCTATGGGATCATATACTGAAATTGAGTGACCATGACAAAAATTGTATATCGACTTTTTAGGCCCGTATTTTAGGCTCTCCTTCTGGTAATAGTTAACTTTTTATAGTTCTCGATCAATTCTCCCGTTTTGTATTATTGGAACCAATGAGTGACGCTACCACTAAGAACGTCGTTACGTACCTTCAAAAATGATACTCTTTTTTTCTGTTCCGATAACGGTAAACAATTCATATCGAATGCATTCCAAGTTTTACTGGAGAAATACAACAATAAACAACTACTTACTCCTAAATATTCCCCGCACAGGAACGCTTCAGAACGAGTTAACCGGAGCATCATTGCAGCAATACGATCATATGTTAAGGAAAAACATAAAAACTGGGACTGTCACATTTATGCAATTAGCTCAGCCTCGCGTAATACAGTTCACGAAAGTTTTCACCGCATTATCTGGTTTTTGGCCAGCATCATGTAGGTCATCATGGGTCATGTTATGAACTCATGCGAATATTAAATGGATTTAATGCAATATGGAGTTTTCATCATCTGATGACGATCGGTGATGACGATGAATACAACTATGTCCCCTGTTGTAGTGCAGAAACCCTGGGCCAAACCATCGTCCATGTTAGTACAGGCTGACGTGGAGCAATGCATTGCACAGATGGATATTCAAAAAAAAAGGGAACCTGTATTCGTGCGCCCTCGGTTTAGCTCGGATGAGCTTCGGCCCCAGAAAACATTGTAGGGATTAAAATAAAATAAAAAAATGGATTTACGCAATAGCAATCGATACGCACTACACGTTCAAATTCTAACGTGCAATTTACATCTAATATATACAATGGTTAATGAAGCACTGACAGAGTAGAAGGATATCTGCATAATGATTTCTATGGTCAATGAAGCAATGAATATTAATGGTCAATGAAAGTATGACAGAGTTGAAGAATATCTGCATGATGATTTGTAATTAACGACACTTGCAATTACGAATGCCATCATGTAGTATAGAAGATGATTCGTCATCCGACTAAGTAGACCATGATACGATTTCGACTGGTTGCGGAGTAAGAATTATGATTTGGATTTAAATTTGCCGTTGGCAATGCAGTATAGAGTAGAAGTTATTGCGATATATTTGGGAGGACACTATTTTTCCATAGTTGTTGCCAATACCTGACATTCCAATTTTGTATTACCATTGCAAATGTATTTTTTTATTGTGGGATATAATGCGCTTTATCAAACATTTTACCTTTAGTTGGCTGACCATGTTGAGAAAAACTATAAGGTAATTAATTTCCAAGAAAAATTTAAGATTCAAGTGCGGAGATCAGATGTTCTCTTTAAAATAGTTGTATTATCTGGTATTATGCCACATACGACACATAACTGTATTATGCCACATACGAGTACAAGGATATTATACATTTCGGATTTGCACTTGAAAGTAAAGGCTAAACTTTGATCTCGGTAATTTTGATGTTGGAATTTTTCAAGAATTAAAGCGAGCACGACGTGAATTAAAGTGAAAATAAAGGTCCATCATTATGGGAAGAAGTAGAGACTTATGATAGACGATCTCACTATCACTAGCACATTCAGCATTCTTTACCCAAAAAAATATAAACTTAGAAATATAGTTACACCTTACATAGGCGGGCAGAAGTCAATTTGGTCATGTGTTAATTTATAAGCGACAGTTTCTTGTCGTTCAAGGCGTGAGATTATTTCGGTCGGCTATTAAATTAGTAGGCAATTTTGGTACAAGTAAATGACTTATTAACAAAGATGAGAAAATCTACTATTAAAATCATATAAGCACCCGTATAATAGAAACGAATCACTGTCCTAAACGCTCTTTAGCAAGTTATTTAAAATTTCGGTTGTCAGTTATCAATATAAGGAACCTCATTGTTAATAAACCGTTAAGAGTTAGAACGGAGCTTTCATTAGAGCAATCGCGAGTTAGTTTATGCAAAAACAGGTGGGAGTACCAACATTTCTATCTAAATTTGCGAAACATTTTCATCTAAATCTGTTGATACAATTACCGGCGAAAGAAAGTGACCATTGGTTCTGTCACAGAAGTTTATTTCATTGGATCTACCTCGACAATCAGTTCAGTTAAATTGACATTTCAGTTTAGGGCGGAACATCGTTTGCCTGATCAGCTATAGTTATTTTATAAAATATAAAATTGTATATTAATTCAATTAAATTTTAACTATAAATATTGTTTAGAAGATGGACTCAATTGAATTGCTCGTTTTAACGTAAAATAAAAAGGTATATTTTTAGTCATAACCGATCCATTGGTAAGATTGAAAGATATGTTATTAAACTTATTTTGTAATGTACGGGCAGAAATATTTATTATTTTCAAGTATGAAAGCAATTCAACACTATTTTATTTTATTTTAACACTAATTTAATTTATTTATATTTTTAGGTACAAAAGGAAATCTTTGCCTGAAATGCCTAAATGTGAACAGAAATACAGCAGGTCATTTAAGTGCAAGCATAAGTTAAAATGCATAACGCATATGATTTTTTAAATAAAACTATTCACCTATATGCAGCCCATTTGAAACAAGCGTAAGATGCTTTTGAAAACCATGATCGGAAAACCGCGTTAGAAGCACAGGCCACAACTTAAAACAATGCACTAAATAGAAAAAGATGGTATACTTTTACTAAATAAATTTTTATTTTAAATATCTTAGGGTTGTCAACGATTCAAGAACGCAACCTATGCAAAAATCATTTGGAAACAGGCAAAGGCCCAACTGAACAAAGTACAAAAATCTACAACATGTAATAGCGTACAACCAAAAATATTCTCTAGTTACCGACGGGTTCACTAACATAATGTATAAATAATATTTATTACAAGTTACACAGCAAAATTTCTCAAAAATTGAGCTGGTTTTCGCACTCCAAAGATTTGTCGCTCAAATGTATTACCAAGGACTAACCAGGATCTCCCGGAGTTGACCGGGCCCACCGTACACCACATATTTTTACATATACTTGGAAGGATAAGGTAGGACATCAGTTAAATTATTGAGTTCGACCCGGTTCCAGACACCTTGGCGGCCAATAGTTAGTAAATTTTTTTGTTGGGCCGGAAAAGGAGAGGTATGTCAGTAATGACAGAATTGGTCCGGTTTCCCGGTAGCCAATATTCAAACTACTGTTAGCATAAGACAATCACAATTTTATTGAACTGCTCTGCGTTTTGTCATCTTTCAACAGCAACTGCAGTGTGCCACCTTTCAACTGTACTCTACAAAAAAGTTCCCTGAAATCAAAATCTATTAATGGTCTTATTTCTCCAAGCCATAGGCTGTAATAAATTAAATTAATTTTCACCTGAAATTTACAAATTAATTATTTCATCATTAATTTCATTATATAAACAAATATATGAAAATCTAAAAGTACTAAAATAAAAAATATAAAAATATAAAAATATAAAAATATAAAAATATAAAAATATAAAAATGTAAAAATGTAAAAATGTAAAAATGTAAAATATAAAACATCGTTGACTTCAGCTCCAGCCTCCAAGAGCATAAAAATGATTTGAAAAACATTTTCAACAAATTAAATAAAGCAAAACTAAAAATACAATTAGAAAAAACAAATTTTTTACGAAATTGGCTTCTTAGGGCACATCATCACACTTGATGGCGTTAAACCAAATCCACAAAAAATTGACGTAATCCAAAAATATAAAATCCCATAGACCCAGAAAGAAATAAAAAGTTTCTTAGGACTATTAGGATATTATCGCAAGTTTATAAATGGCTTACCGAAAATAACGAAGCCATTTACATAAAGTTTATCGAAAAAATCAATTAGATTCTTAGACAAAGAATATCTGGAATGCTTCGAAACCAAAAAATTACTCACTAGTAATCCAATCTTGAGAGACCCTGAGTTTTCTCAACCATTCATATTAATAACGGACGCATCTAAATATGCTCTCGGTGTGATCCTCAACTAAAATTACGATGGAAAAGACCTACCGATAGCATTTGCCACGCGCACTTTTTCACAAACGGAGCAGAATTACAGTACCATTGAGAAAGAATGCCTTGTGATTATTTGGGCTTGCAAATACTTTCGGCCTTATTTATATGACAGGCAATTTACAATAATCACTGACCACATACCTCTTTTCTGGTTATTTAACGCAAAAGACCCATCATCCACAATTGTACGATGGCGATTACGCTTTGAAGAATACGATTATACAAAAAAGGCCCAGCACAAGGCAAATTAAAATATCCAAATACAATAGATTCAATAAAATAAAATAGACAGTTCGAAGCTGACCACTCAAATAGAATTAGTCCCGGATAAATCACTCAATGAAGAATTTTTACAACGCCCTTGAGAAAAATCAAATTCCACAGAAACAAAAAATAGCTATAACAAATACAGCAATAAACGTCACCAATTAATATTGAAAATAAACCCTCTTTTTCAGAGTTTAGATGAATCACACAATAATACACGATAAATACCAACGTACCTTATTACAAAAACAAATCTATACAGAAATAGACATCGAAATAATTCTGAATAGTACAAGTCCAAAATTCATAACCGCCATTCATACGGATGACGAAACATTTCAAATAATTAAACATATAATAAATTAAGTTCACAAAAAAATCAGAGACAGTAAAATAACAACCATAACGTTAGACAAACTTTGACGAACAACAAAATATAGTTTGTAACACTCACTTACCTTATAATAGAGGTATACGAGGAAATTATGAGAAAATTAAAAGAATATTTCATTTTCCCAATAAGAGGAACTCATAAGAAGATATATTCATCAATGTACAATATGTAACAAAAATAAATATGAACGAAATCCAGTTAACGTTAAGTTCAAACTATCAGAAACCTCAAATGGTCCAATGAAAATAATCCATGCCGATACATTCTCGTTACGAGAAAAATATTTTCTAACGACCCTGGACAAGTTTTCCAAACTTGCCTCCGTCTTCGAGGTGACAAACCGTCAATCACAAACCATGATCGGAAAATTTATACAATTCTTTTCAAGGAAAGGAATTCTAAAAACTCTAATCCTTGATTCAGCAACCGAATTCAACAGTTACTTATTCCGGGATTTCATAAAAATGTAAAAAAATAAATCTTTATATAACAACTGTAAAATCTTCAACCGGGAATTCACCAATTGAAAGATTACATTCGACGCTAACTAAATTAGCTAGAATAATTCATAACAATACACCTGGTAAATCTACCGGTTCACTAATGGACGAAGCTACATTAGCATCAGGGTTACCAGACGTCCCGATTTGCCCGGGATTAACCCGATTTGAACTTTTTCCCGCGTCCCGAGTTTTGATGAAAATGTCCCGCAATTAAAGAAAATTGTAGCAGTTTTAACAAATCAAATAGTATGTATTCACAGTCATAAAGTAAATGAAACGAACTCATTATTACTACTTCCGGAACCACTTTGAAATCCACGTAATTCGTATATTTTTTAGCAAGTGCATATTCCGCCACTCGCTAAATAAGATCGCAACATAACAAAATATGTTCAATAATAAATTACTGAAAATTGGGAACAGCTTTAGTATCGCTTATCAATTTTTTGACAGTACTTGTTGAGGCTTCGATAACTCTCCGACGAGCTTTAGATTTAAACTTTAAGGTGCGTAGGAGTCGGGACCAGCAGAAATACCGGGAATTTAGGTACACTTTTATTTCAATTTATGGTCACTGTAAAATTATACCACTAAAAATTTCGCCACATTCGATTTGATGAGCGATACTAAAGCTAAAGGCTAGCCGAATTAATCGGGGAGGCGCTCCCTTCCTCTTAGCCATCCAAAGGGCTTAAGATTTAATTTTAGAGGGATGTGGAAGCCAGGATTTGCAAACATGTCGGGAATTTAGGTACAATTTTAGTTATATGTACATATTTCCTCTATAAAATAGTACCACTAAAAATATCATCACAGTCAATGAACGATATGCTAAAGGCCACTCGAATTATTATAAAACAATTATTCCATATAACTCTAAGAATATTTTTAATTCTTACTATCAAGGTACATATATGTTCTCATCTTAATATTTTGTTTAATATCAAAAAATGTTTATTATTATGTATTATTCACCTATAAATTTTAAATACAGATACAGACGTTAAATTATCTCAACACATCACCATTTCTCATAATTCTTTCATTAAATAGGTATGGAAGAATAAATGTCAAAACTACAATTATTGGGATTTTATATCTCCCAATAAAATTTTTTCCTAAACGCCAGAACAAATTTAAGGGAAAAAGAATCAAAACTGCTAGAAAATTTTGAATTTTTGTATAAAGTAAACAAAGAACGTTTAACGATTCTACTTGGGGGAATTACTTTTGGTTATTATAATGCCATATTTGATCTACCTTTGAGAAAATCCAATATCAACACAATGGTTCATTACGTCTTTATACTGGAGATCTAATAAGAAAGGATGTACGACTTCCGTTTAGTTTAAAGATCAAGTGCTACAGCGCGCAGTTTGGAACTAAAGAAGTTTTGTTTCTAACGCGTTTCACACCAAACAAACTTTTTGTTCGATACAATTTTTTGTTATCCAAAAATCATATTTTAAGCTCTTTTAATTGTAAAATGGAAACCTATTCGATTTGAGAGCTTAACTAAATACAAATGTGTATTAAACAAGCGCCAAGTCGACAAAAAGATCGCGGTGTACGGTAAAATTAAAAACTCTGCATCGGGTAATTCTACAATTTGTGAATATATTTTATAATTCACACAGTAGCCTTAAATTTTTCTTTCAATTGTGACATTTATTATGAAAATTATTTTTCTTTAAATTTCATTCCTCTAGCAACTCTACTTTTCCAATAACATCTAGGTGGCACGTAAATCACAAAAAATCTAAAGTTTATCAAACATATTTACTATGTATTTATTTGGTGTAAAGCCTGGGTAAGAGAAAATCTGGCGCGTTTATATATACAATCTCGATCTCGATACAATCGAAATTTTATTTTCGAAAATCTGGTGACCCTGATTAGCATACAACAACAATCCACTCATCTACTAATCTGACCCCATTCGAACTACATCGAGGTCACATAATTCAAATATACCCGAAGACATTAGACAAAAATATAAAGAAACTAAAATGATCCATCGAAAAGTAAATTAAAAACGATCATGTAAATTTCAAAATATGTAAATCGATTCCAAAATTATTTCTAAAATATCAGGTAAACTTGACTTTTTATTATGGTTTACACTTTGCACAAATTAACTGAAAATACCTAATAGTTCCCAGTTTTCTGAAACAATAATATTGCCGCTTTTAAATAATTTTAAAATAAAATTTTGTTTAACCAAATAATAATTATATATAAAAAAAAATAAACTACCTCGCGAAAGTATCATAAGAGCCAGATCGTTCAACGGTTCATTAAATATTTGTTTATTGATTTCTAAGGAGATCTAAATCTTTAATATAAGTACTAGTTAAACTTGTAACCACCTAAAAAAGACACAAAGGTATTTCTTTTTATAACACTGTGTGTAACGATAAATTTTCTTTAATTTCTAGTCTAACATTTTATTGTTACATATTTGTATATGGTCGACAAATATACATCAATAATTTTCTATTTTATGTTGTTTAATAATAAAAACTCGTACGAGTAACTTTATTAACGGACACTATTGTACAGTTTGAAAATAATACAATCAGATTTTTCTCCACTAACTCTATACCGTTATATTTCAAAAAACACTATTTTCACTTACCTGGATAGAAGGTTCCCCAGTTCCAGTATCAACAAATTTTTAATTAACTAACACAATATAATCACATTTAACAGTAACACAATATATAAACTAATTAAACTTAAAATTTAAAAACATAAAATTTAAATTAATTAACACAATAAACTGTTAAACAAAACTTCTATAACCGGAACACAATTAGATATGAGAAATTAAATTACCATTTTAAAATCTATTACGGTTCTATATTCCTTTCTGTTAAAATATTTTTATTTATTTATACTGTTCTCTTTCTTTTCTATGAAGATTGCTGTGATAAATTATGTTATGACCTTGTCTAGGTTATTACGTACGATCAACGAGGATATCCGAATATTTGTTATTCTTCTTTTTTTTACTTTAATGTAGTTTTGATAATGGGAGAAAGTGACGTATATATACATCGCGAAATCTAGTTGCACTATTTTTATGATCTTTCGGTATTGAACGAAAATTGTAATCAATAATTTAAAAAAATTGATCGTTTTATTTTTTTATTGATCGATAAAGTGATAGTTTTTTTTTAAATTTGTATTAGTACGCGGTTGTAAATACCGCAAATTTATCTTCTTAACAAATGGGTAAATGCGCTCACTTTGTTATTAAACATAAATCTGTGATTCCTTAAAACGTTCAATTAATTGAACGATCTACAATTAAATGATTAATTGAACGATATCATACCATTCAAAAATGTGTATTCATTTTGTTTTGTCCCTTCAAACAATGTGAATCGGTTACGAAGAATTATGTGTATACACAATAAACCGTTGTAGTTGTAAAACCGTTCATTTTAAGTATTGTAAATAAGGGTTGGATGAAAAACTAACGGTTAATTTTACTTATAGCTTGAAGTTATATAAAACGAGTCGGTATACCAGAAGACTATATCTAAATGGAATATAATTTACATTTTTATTTATTCGAAAGAATGTTATTATAAAGAAGTTGATGTCAGCATTTACAAAAATGAATGACGAAACTGTTCGAGGCAATGTCGGACACTATAATTTAGAAAATTATCTTATATGTACTTGAAATGCAATCCAGCTGATTTTTATATGACTTAGCCAATGTTGAATACCATGACAAAAATAAAGATAATGATACTAACTTAGTAATATACCAACAAGGAAATTACTAACTTAGTAATATACCAACGGGACATGAAACGCGCGCAATATGATTTGGGGGTTCAACCAAAAGAACTATGTAGTTGAAAATTATTTTTTTAGCAATACTACATGTTGCGTGACATGTTCGATACGAATATATGATGGAATTTTGGAAAATGTTTGGAATTTTGTTTAAACGTGTAAAACTACGTTCGAATGAACATGTTGAATGAAAACCCAATTTATTTGATATTTTTGATGTTCGGTCGGACATGTTATATTATGTAAACGAATGTTTATCGGACACTGTTTTTTTTTTTTTCATTTATTTTGTTTGTTAACTATTTTTGATCTGTGACCAAATTTCGCAATTTGAACGTGCTAACCGTCATGCATGTTTTGGATTTTGGAAAATATTGTTTTGTGGCATATTATTCGTAAATTGAAAGGGCTAACCAGCATGTATTTTTTGGATCTCAGTAAAGAATCAACTTTGGCCTGTTACTTCCATCAATACTCTTGTTACCATGCAGTATTTATGCTGATATCGAAAACTTTAAATAAAAGTATCACTCATCAAAATCGACCCAATATTAGGTGTTTAATTGAAAAATTTATGAATATTTGAAATTTTGTGGGCTATGAAAATGGAACTATATTCTTTACAGTTTATAGTATTTCCAGTATTTATTTATAAGTCGATTTTAATGAGTCATACTTTTATTTAAAGCTCTCGGTATCAGCATAAATACTGAATGAAAATACCGGTACATTTTCAAAAATTATTTGTGAACCCAAAAATCAAGCAAGGGGTTATCCCACAAAATTGCAAATTTGCATAAATTTTGCAATAAAACACGAAAAAGTGGGACGATTTTGACGAGTGATACTTTTATTTAAAGCTCTCGGTATCAGCATAAATACCAAATGAAAATAGCGGTACATTTTCAAAAAATATTTGTGAACCCAAAAATCAGGCAAGGGGTTAGCCCACAAAATTGCAAATTTTCATAAATTTTGCAATAAAACACGAAAAAGTGGGACGATTTTGACGAGTGATACTTTTATTTAAAGCTCTCGGTATCAGCATAAATACTGAATGGAAATACCGGTACATTTTCAAAAATTATTTGTGAACCCAAAAATCAGGCAAGGGGTTAGCCCACAAAATTACAAATTTTCATAAATTTTGCAATAAAACACGAAAAAGTGGGACAATTTTGACGAGTGATACTTTTATTTAAAGCTCTCGGTATCAGCATAAATACTGAATGGAAATACCGGTACATTTTCAAAAATTATTTGTGAACCCAAAAATCAGGCAAGGGGATAGTCCACAAAATTGCAAATTTTCATAAATTTTGCAATAAAACACGAAAAAGTGGGACGATTTTGACGAGTGATACTTTTATTTAAAGCTCTCGGTATCAGCATAAATACTGAATGGAAATACCGGTACATTTTCAAAAATTATTTGTGAACCCAAAAATCAGGCAAGGGGATAGTCCACAAAATTGCAAATTTTCATAAATTTTGCAATAAAACACGAAAAAGTGGGACAATTTTGATGACTGATACTTTTATTTAAAGCTCTCGGTATCAGCATAAATACCGAATGAAAATAGCGGTACATTTTCAAAAATTATTTGTGAACCCAAAAATCAGGCAAGGGGTTAGCCCACAAAATTACAAATTTTCATAAATTTTGCAATAAAACACGAAAAAGTGGGACAATTTTGATGACTGATACTTTTATTTAAAGCTCTCGGTATCAGCATAAATACCGAATGAAAATAGCGGTACATTTTCAAAAATTATTTGTGAACCCAAAAATCAGGCAAGGGGTTAGCCCACAAAATTACAAATTTTCATAAATTTTGCAATAAAACACGAAAAAGTGGGACAATTTTGACGAGTGATACTTTTATTTAAAGCTCTCGGTATCAGCATAAATACTGAATGGAAATACCGGTACATTTTCAAAAAATATTTGTGAACCCAAAAATCAGGCAAGGGGTTAGCCCACAAAATTGCAAATTTTCATAAATTTTGCAATAAAACACGAAAAAGTGGGACGATTTTGACGAGTGATACTTTTATTTAAAGCTCTCGGTATCAGCATAAATACTGAATGGAAATACCGGTACATTTTCAAAAATTATTTGTGAACCCAAAAATCAGGCAAGGGGATAGTCCACAAAATTGCAAATTTTCATAAATTTTGCAATAAAACACGAAAAAGTGGGACAATTTTGATGACTGATACTTTTATTTAAAGCTCTCGGTATCAGCATAAATACCGAATGAAAATAGCGGTACATTTTCAAAAATTATTTGTGAACCCAAAAATCAGGCAAGGGGTTAGCCCACAAAATTACAAATTTTCATAAATTTTGCAATAAAACACGAAAAAGTGGGACAATTTTGATGACTGATACTTTTATTTAAAGCTCTCGGTATCAGCATAAATACCGAATGAAAATAGCGGTACATTTTCAAAAATTATTTGTGAACCCAAAAATCAGGCAAGGGGTTAGCCCACAAAATTACAAATTTTCATAAATTTTGCAATAAAACACGAAAAAGTGGGACAATTTTGACGAGTGATACTTTTATTTAAAGCTCTCGGTATCAGCATAAATACTGAATGGAAATACCGGTACATTTTCAAAAAATATTTGTGAACCCAAAAATCAGGCAAGGGGTTAGCCCACAAAATTGCAAATTTTCATAAATTTTGCAATAAAACACGAAAAAGTGGGACGATTTTGACGAGTGATACTTTTATTTAAAGCTCTCGGTATCAGCATAAATACTGAATGGAAATACCGGTACATTTTCAAAAATTATTTGTGAACCCAAAAATCAGGCAAGGGGATAGTCCACAAAATTGCAAATTTTCATAAATTTTGCAATAAAACACGAAAAAGTGGGACAATTTTGATGACTGATACTTTTATTTAAAGCTCTCGGTATCAGCATAAATACCGAATGAAAATAGCGGTACATTTTCAAAAATTATTTGTGAACCCAAAAATCAGGCAACGGGTTAGCCCACAAAATTACAAATTTTCATAAATTTTGCAATAAAACACGAAAAAGTGGGACAATTTTGATGACTGATACTTTTATTTAAAGCTCTCGGTATCAGCATAAATACTGAATGAAAATAGCGGTACATTTTCAAAAATTATTTGTGAACCCAAAAATCAGGCAAGGGGATAGTCCACAAAATTGCAAATTTTCATAAATTTTGCAATAAAACACGAAAAAGTGGGACGATTTTGACGAGTGATACTTTTATTTAAAGCTCTCGGTATCAGCATAAATACTGAATGGAAATACCGGTACATTTTCAAAAAATATTTGTGAACCCAAAAATCAGGCAAGGGGTTAGCCCACAAAATTGCAAATTTTCATAAATTTTGCAATAAAACACGAAAAAGTGGGACGATTTTGACGAGTGATACTTTTATTTAAAGCTCTCGGTATCAGCATAAATACTGAATGGAAATACCGGTACATTTTCAAAAATTATTTGTGAACCCAAAAATCAGGCAAGGGGTTAGCCCACAAAATTACAAATTTTCATAAATTTTGCAATAAAACACGAAAAAGTGGGACAATTTTGACGAGTGATACTTTTATTTAAAGCTCTCGGTATCAGCATAAATACTGAATGGAAATACCGGTACATTTTCAAAAAATATTTGTGAACCTAAAAATCAGGCAAGGGGTTAGCCCACAAAATTGCAAATTTTCATAAATTTTGCAATAAAACACGAAAAAGTGGGACGATTTTGACGAGTGATACTTTTATTTAAAGCTCTCGGTATCAGCATAAATACTGAATGGAAATACCGGTACATTTTCAAAAATTATTTGTGAACCCAAAAATCAGGCAAGGGGTTAGCCCACAAAATTACAAATTTTCATAAATTTTGCAATAAAACGCGAAAAAGTGGGACAATTTTGATGACTGATACTTTTATTTAAAGCTCTCGGTATCAGCATAAATACCGAATGAAAATAGCGGTACATTTTCAAAAATTATTTGTGAACCCAAAAATCAGGCAAGGGGTTAGCCCACAAAATTGCAAATTTTCATAAATTTTGCAATAAAACACGAAAAAGTGGGACGATTTTGACGAGTGATACTTTTATTTAAAGCTCTCGGTATCAGCATAAATACTGAATGAAAATAGCGGTACAATTTCAAAAATTATTTGTGAACCCAAAAATCAGACAAGGGGTTAGCCCACAAAATTGCAAATTTGCATAAATTTTGCAATAAAATACGAAAAAGTGGGACGATTTTGACGAGTGATACTTTTATTTAAAGCTCTCGGTATCAGCATAAATACTGAATGAAAATAGCGGTACAATTTCAAAAATTATTTGTGAACCCAAAAATCAGACAAGGGGTTAGCCCACAAAATTGCAAATTTGCATAAATTTTGCAATAAAACACGAAAAAGTGGGACGATTTTGACGAGTGATACTTTTATTTAAAGCTCTCGGTATCAGCATAAATACCGAATGAAAATAGCGGTACAATTTCAAAAATTATTTGTGAACCCAAAAATCAGGCAAGGGGATAGTCCACAAAATTGCAAATTTGCAGAAATTTTGCAATAAAACACGAAAAAGTGGGACAATTTTTGATGACTGATACTTTTATTTAAAGCTCTCGGTATCAGCATAAATACCGATGAAAATAGCGGTACATTTCAAAAATTATTTGTGAACCCAAAAATCAGGCAAGGGGTTAGCCCACAAAATTACAAATTTTCATAAATTTTGCAATAAAACACGAAAAAGTGGGACAATTTTGATGACTGATACTTTTATTTAAAGCTCTCGGTATCAGCATAAATACCGAATGAAAATAGCGGTACATTTCAAAAATTATTTGTGAACCCAAAAATCAGGCAAGGGTTAGCCCACAAAATTACAAATTTTCATAAATTTTGCAATAAAACACGAAAAAGTGGGACAATTTTGATGACTGATACTTTTATTTAAAGCTCTCGGTATCAGCATAAATACCGAATGAAAATAGCGGTAAATTTTCAAAAATTATTTGTGAACCCAAAAATCAGGCAAGGGGATAGTCCACAAAATTGCAAATTTTCATAAATTTTGCAATAAAACACGAAAAAGTGGGACGATTTTGACGAGTGATACTTTTATTTAAAGCTCTCGGTATCAGCATAAATACTGAATGGAAATACCGGTACATTTTCAAAAAATATTTGTGAACCCAAAAATCAGGCAAGGGGTTAGCCCACAAAATTACAAATTTTCATAAATTTTGCAATAAAACACGAAAAAGTGGGACAATTTTGACGAGTGATACTTTTATTTAAAGCTCTCGGTATCAGCATAAATACTGAATGGAAATACCGGTACATTTTCAAAAAATATTTGTGAACCCAAAAATCAGGCAAGGGGTTAGCCCACAAAATTGCAAATTTTCATAAATTTTGCAATAAAACACGAAAAAGTGGGACGATTTTGACGAGTGATACTTTTATTAAAGCTCTCGGTATCAGCATAAATACCGAATGAAAATAGCGGTACATTTTCAAAAATTATTTGTGAACCCAAAAATCAGGCAAGGGGATAGTCCACAAAATTGCAAATTTTCATAAATTTTGCAATAAAACACGAAAAAGTGGGACGATTTTGACGAGTGATACTTTTATTTAAAGCTCTCGGTATCAGCATAAATACTGAATGGAAATACCGGTACATTTTCAAAAAATATTTGTGAACCCAAAAATCAGGCAAGGGGTTAGCCCACAAAATTACAAATTTCATAAATTTTGCAATAAAACACGAAAAAGTGGGACAATTTTGACGAGTGATACTTTTATTTAAAGCTCTCGGTATCAGCATAAATACCGAATGAAAATAGCGGTACATTTTCAAAAATTATTTGTGAACCCAAAAATCAGGCAAGGGGTTAGCCCACAAAATTACAAATTTTCATAAATTTTGCAATAAAACACGAAAAAGTGGGACAATTTTGATGACTGATACTTTTATTTAAAGCTCTCGGTATCAGCATAAATACCGAATGAAAATAGCGGTACATTTTCAAAAATTATTTGTGAACCCAAAAATCAGGCAAGGGGTTAGCCCACAAAATTACAAATTTTCATAAATTTTGCAATAAAACACGAAAAAGTGGGACAATTTTGACGAGTGATACTTTTATTTAAAGCTCTCGGTATCAGCATAAATACTGAATGGAAATACCGGTACATTTTCAAAAAATATTTGTGAACCCAAAAATCAGGCAAGGGTTAGCCCACAAAATTGCAAATTTTCATAAATTTTGCAATAAAACACGAAAAAGTGGGACGATTTTGACGAGTGATACTTTTATTTAAAGCTCTCGGTATCAGCATAAATACTGAATGGAAATACCGGTACATTTTCAAAAATTATTTGTGAACCCATAAATCAGGCAAGGGGATAGTCCA